>CAIGRP010044812.1:0-21253 GCA_903798385.1 Fraxinus cuspidata
AGACAATGGCAACACAAACACAGCTCATAACCAATTACAAGAATTCCATAATGTAAGGATCAGTGTTGGGTGCAAAATTCTTGACTTCCCTTAGAATATAATGGATGTCATCGCCTTACCGCTGTAGGCACAAGGTCATTTCAAAACCTTCGATAATTTTGAGGATATTAACTCATTTCCTATATTTTCACAACTTCCTCAATTCCTCTAGACGGTTAACGTCGTATCTAGATTGCACGAAAACTTCCGGAAGACAAAAAAATTTTTTGTTGATGAAAATCGGTTTACTTTTAAGAGTAAGATTTTCTTATTTAAAAAAAAAAAAAAAAGACACTTTTTATAATCCATTTTTTCTTTCTCCAGGTTAATAATGTTTATGGTCATCACGCTTATTAAGAAATAGATTATTTGAGTTTCATTTTTTTTTTTTTTGAGACAATTAAGCCTCCTGATTATGTCACTAATAATCTAGGTTTTCAGTAATAAACAAACAGCTTAGGAGACTTGCAAGAGGGGAGAAAACCAGATCAAAAAGTGGAATAAATAAAGTTAAAAAGAGTGAGTGGACAATGTCAAGGAAAGAACAAAAATTCAGCCAAATACTACAAAATTCAGCAAGAAAGTACTATGATGAGGGTTGAAGAGGGGATGTGAATTCATATTCCAACTGCAGTTACTTTCTGGCGTTATATTTCAAATTCTTGATGTCACTTTTGTGTGCGTGTGTGTGTGCGAGAGAGAGAGAGAGAGAGAGAGACCACGACTTCTGGTTGTTAATGCTGGTGACAACTCTATGCCAACCTCCCTTCCAGCTTCTCTCTCTTGCAGAAAAAAGAATTCAAAGAATCGCAAATATCCAATTAATTGAGAAGTATCAAGAGTAAAAATACATTTTCAAAAGAATCAATGAATTTTACGAAAATAAAAACTGCTACTTTTATGTATCAATGAATGTGTATATAAAAATAAAATTAAAAAAATAAACCATTCTCAATAATGACAGTTGAGCAATGTTGGAGGAGTGTACAAAGCAAGGCTTCCTTCTTTTTGTTGCTGTTGCTGTTTCTTTGAGTTAAATGCAAATGTATGGTTAGGATCATCTTCTGGGGCCGGAAGATTTAGATCCAAAAACAAACCATTTCTTGGCTTCTTTGATAATTCATCAGACTCTTGATTTTCGAATGAAGCTGGACTCGGGGAACTCAATGACAACGTTGTATTTGTGGACACTGTCCCTCCCCGGTGTCGTCTCATGTGGCCTCCCAAGGCCTGTCCAGATGTGAACTTCGCCCCGCAATGCGAGCACTCGTGAACTTTCCTTGAAGAGGAAGACTTGTTTGTGGGATTGGTCAATTGAAGAGAGAGAGAAGAAGACAAACTGTTTTTTGGTCTGAATGAGAAATGATCACGATCTTGATCTTCATCGGACAAAACGAATCCTGTCGTGTTTTTAGGCTTCTTGTGGCTTGCTCTATGGCCTCCAAGTGCTTGAAATGAAGGAAAAGTTCGGTTACATGTCTTGCATTCATAGACACATGTGCCTGGTTCTATGTACTTTTTGCTATTGAATTTGAAATCTTGATCATCATCATCATTATGATCAACTTTTTTTGATGAAAATTGACGACCTTGAGCCAAGAGGATTAGGCACTTGGCGGTGTCCTCCTCTTCTGTGGTGGTGCTCTCGGACGAAAAGCTCGAATTATGGTGGTTCCAATGATCTTTGCTTGATGAATCATGTGTTGTGGGGAATATAGGAATTGGAGATTGAGGCCTCTGTCTTTTGGTTCTCTTGCCTTTCACAAGATGGGAGAGATCTCTAGGCGCCATATTGAGTTCTTCTCGACCCTCCATGTTGCGCCACCAGCTGCCTTTACCGTTGCAGTCACCACCACCGCGATACACTAAATTTGTTTAGAGAGAGAAGTGGAGGTTGAGGAAGTTTAGGAGGAGTGTGGGGTGATTATTACAGATATAGCTGGTGAACGAGAGAGTTTTGGAAGTCAATGGGCTTCTTCTCAGAGTGTGTATAATTATTATTCTTATAATTCTCGTAAAAATAAGCCACTAAGCCCTGTTTGGTAGGGATTAAAAATTGATAATTAATTTTAATTACATATTTTATGGGATTCACAACTTTTCAAACAAACATTTTATCAACTTTTATCAAAGTCTACTAGAAATATTATTTTTGGCTAATAATAAGACATGTCAGTTTGTTTATTTAAAATCCGTTTCTCACTCTGTTCTTCCCACTTCGCCAACTCACTTTAATAACATTTGTTTACATCAGTCAAAAGGTTAAACACAATTGATAATACCAAAGTACCTTATTAAATAAGAGCAATAAATTGATCAAAATTTTAGTATACTAAATGTTATTTATTTTGTAAGTTTTAGTGACAGTTCCAAGCAAAATTATTTTGTAAACTACTTGTTATGCAGCCAAGGCTTTTCCAACCCGATATATACTCCAATCAATCAAGATCGAATAAAAAGGGACCCAACTCTGGTTGCTTTAGAATGCCCACTTAGAACACACAATAGGAATGTTATTGCAGCCACAAAGGCAATCACAAATGCCAAAGAAAATGAAGAAAGACACAGTAAGGAGAGCACGAAGCACGCGTCAATTTTCACTGAAGGTAGAAGATAAAGCAATGACACACACAAGACACGGCCAAAGGAAGCGGCATATATAATGTGTAATTAGAGTGTAAAGATGGACCGAGCCCAATAAATGGTCAAGTGAATTACTAAGTGGGTCATTCACCATAAGCCATTTAAGGAGCTAGGAAACGGGCCATGAGAAACATTAATAAAATAAGGTTGCTTCAAATGGCCCAAATGGTTTTAAGGTCGAATCGTATCATTCTGAGGAGTTGAATTTTAGTTCAGTTAATTAGTCAATATCGACCGAGAAACTTATACCGAGTTACATCATAGTTCGAGTGATCGTTTGACAACAATTTGCCGAACAAACCTCCACCTTAGTGTCAAATGACCTGCAAGAAAACATTATCACCCATTAGCAATAATTCCAAAAGGATAACTGATAAAATTGGAAATTATTTACCTTCATCGATATTTAGAAGATCCTTTCAGAGGGGTTATATTGTGTATGGACTTTTTCAAGTTTTACCACTTCTCTTGATACAATCTCTCTAATGAAATGTAATTTAACATCAATGTGTTTGGTGCGTTCGTGAAAACAAGGATTTTTGCATATATGTATAGAAAATTAACTATCTGAATATACTATTACATAATCATTTAAAACACAAAGTTCATGAAACAAACATCTAAACCACAAAGCCTTTTAAATTGCTTCAGTGGTAGCAATATATTCTAATTCAGTAGTGGATAGTGCAACTATATATTGTAACTGTGATTTGTAACTAATGTAAGAGTTAGACAAAGTAAACACATATGAAGAAGTAGATTTTCTATTATCCATATCCCCCTCATAGTCTGCATCTATAAAACCCTTCAATTTCACACATTTTTATTAGCACCAAACTTTAAACCTACATCACTAGTTTCCTTTAAATACCATAACATCCATTTTAAGACTTCTCAATACTCGGGACCTAGATTAAACATGTACCTACTAAGAGTACAACAACAAATGCTAAATCCGATCTAGTGTAAACCATCAAATACATAATAGATCAAATTACATTAGAGTATGGAATTCTACTCACGTAATCTATTTCTTTTTTATTACAAGGAATCTGATCTTTAGATAATACAAAATGATTAGTTAAATGTAATGTAACAGATTTACAATCATGCATGCCAAATCTTTTCAATACCTTTGAAACATAAAAAGACTGATGCAAAATCAAAGTAGAATTTGATATATTTCTTTCAATTTTTATACCTAGGATGCTCTTAACTTTACCTAGATCTTTCATGCCAAATTCATCATTTAACTTTTTTTTTTAATCTTGATTATCCACTTAGGTGATAAACCAATCAAGAGCATATCATCAACATATAACAATAAAAACACATAGTCATTATTATCATCATCATATTAGAAATACATGCAATGATCAAACTTACTCATTTGAAATCCTACATCAAGTTGTTCAAGCTCTCAGTCATAATCTGCAACCAATGCAAGCATAACCCTACTGGCGGTGTACTTAACAACTGATGAAAATTTCTTGCTATAATAAACACCCTCCCTCTGTGTGTACCCCTTGGCCACTAACCTAACTTTAAATTTTAAGGGTTCAGATACACTAGTCAACTGTAGATTTATTCTTAGGTTTAGGTATCAGTTCTCAAGTTTGATTTTTTTCTAAGAAACTCATTTCCTTTTTCATTACCTTAAACCGCTCTTCAGATTGTTTACTCTACATGGCCTCCTCAAAAGCTTTTGGTTCTACATCAACTAGCTCCTCATAGCTAGCATAAGCAAAAGTTAACTCAGACTCATATCCAAATCTTCTAGGTGCCTTCGACTGTCTTCTCTTTCTATCCCTAGCTAAGTTATAATCTAGTAAGGGATTATCTTTCTTAAGATTCTCTTCTATCACTACTTTCTATTTATTCTCGACCTCAAGTTGCTGAACCTAAATCTCTACCTCACTAGGAGTAGCAAGGGCGATGTGCTAAGTTTTTCCTAACACTCCTTCAACTGATCTCTTTCTTCACCTTGTTCTTCTTCACCCACGGGTTTAGGTTCAATTGTAAGGCACGACATTTCATCCTTATTGAATGTAGCATTTCTACTCACAATGACCTAACTCCTTTTTGGCTTCCATCTCATAACATGTAACCCTTGACACCGTCACGGTAACCTAGAAAAACACATTTTCTAGTTAGGTTCAAGCTTTTCCTCACTCTGATGAGAAAATGCAGCACGACCAAAAGTTATAAGTACAGAATAATCACTTAGTTTATCAGACCTTTTTTTATGAGGAGCATCACAATTCAATGCAGCTGATGGAGTCAAAATAATCAAATAACAAGCAGTCATAATAATTTCGCCCCAAAATGACATTGGGGTACCAGAACTTAACATCGTGCAACACACTTTATCAAGTATAGTGCTATTCATTCTTTCAGTTACCATGTTTTGGTGGGGAGTGTAAGGAATTGTCTTATGACTTGTTATTCCATTTTCTTTGCACATATTGTCAAATTCAGTGTTTCAAAACTTTAGGCTATTATATGTTCTAAAAAACTTAATCATTTTGCCAGATTGGTTTTCAACTTGTCTTTTCCAAATATTAAAACTATAAAAAGTATAATAATTATCATTAAAAGATAAACCCACGCATTTCTCGTATAATCATCAATAATAGATAATAAATACCTATTTCCACCCGAGGTAGGATTACTTGCAGGACTCTACAAGTTTGAATGTAGATATTCAAGTATGCCTTTAGTTTTATGAACACTCGTAAAGAAAGAAGTTCTATGATACTTACCAAGTACACATTGATCACAAAAAGATAAATCAAACACACAATCATTACCAAAAGTACATTTGTCATTAAGAAGTTTAAGCTCATGTGTTACCCTATTTTGCCATTTATATGTGTAATCAGCTTTGGTGGAAGAGATAGATGAATCTAAACCTTTTATCACTTCTCAAATATTATTTTTTTCTGGACCCCTTGATGAAAACAAGTGCACCACTAACCAATTTTAAAACCCTATTTCCAATTTTACAAGTGAAGTCGGATATTTGAAGTCTTTCTACTGAAATTAAATTCCTAGACAGTTCAAGAATGTATCTAACATCTTTAACGTATACAAAAAATCAGTGTCAAACTTTAAAGTTATATTACCAATCATAACAACAGTATAAGCAAAATTGTCACATAGCACAACATGCCCATCATTTGATTCATGCAAGTTTTCAAACCAGTCCTTTTGTGATCTCACATCACCAAAATCAAGTATTTACTCATGCAAACGATAATTGACAATTAGATTCAATTCGGTAGGATAAGCAATAGAACTTGTAATCATATAAACTTCACCATTGGATATAGAAGGAAACACATTTATTTCATCTCTTTCTTTACCTTTTAGCTTATCATTCTCTTTATATCAATCTTTTATAAAATGCCCCGTGTTCCCATAACCATAGCATTTCTTAACCTTGGTCCTAGATTTTGATCTAGACCTACCATTGCTCTTCTTTTTACCTCCATTACTATTTGACTTGCCACCACTTTGGAACCCATCATGACTGTTTTGCATAAATTGAGCTCTACCCTCTCATCATGTGAATCTCACCTCCTTTCTTATTATGTTTTTCAGCTTTAATTTCCATTTCCTTACTTTTAATTGAGTCAATGACAATTTCCGGTGTCAATGTGCCTACTATACTTCAAATCATTCTTGATTTCCTTTATAAGTGTCAGGTATAGAATCAAGCAAGATTAGAGCCTTATATGTTTCTGACATTGTCGCTTCATTGTTAATAGTATCTTGAACACGTTTATTAAATACGTCTAAATTATCATCAAGATCCTTTGACAGATCTATTTTAAAGCTGAAAAACCCTCAATTAAGTAAAACTTGTTCACAGTAAATTTGAACAAATACAAGTTTTTCAATTTTTTTCAAAGTTCTTTAGTAGTTTTCAGTTTACCCACTTTTCTTAAAATAACGTCAGACAAATGTAAAATGATTGAAAAGTAAGCACGCTCATCGATTTTTTCTTTTTGTTCTTTTGAAAAATTTGCAGAAAAATGGCCATCAATGACTTTTAAAATCTTTTGTTGAACCAAAATACTTCTCATTTTTTATTGCTTAATTGAAAAATCACATTTTCCGTTAAAAATTCTCAAATCAAAATTGTGGGTTGTCATTTTTAAGAATCAATAAAAAAACACAATCATAATTATGCCACACAAAGTTCGCAAACAATATACACAATTCTAGATTCTCAGGATTTCGTAAGATTCTCGATCTTAGATCAAGGAAGCGTTCGAATGGGTAAGATCTAGGTATTCTAATGGAAATAACGGTACAACGAGAGATAAGTTAACCAAACATTTTCACACATAGTATATCACAGAGATAATAAGTTGATTTTATCAATGAATAATTCAATCACGTAACAATTAAAGGCAATTACTTCCTAATTTCTAACACGTGCCAAGGTTATCCCACACCCGAACCTCAATCTTATTGCCACCCCATGCAATGAAGCACTAGTGTTATAAATTAAATGAGATAAGCTATTTACCAGAGTGAACCACGTCTGAAGGTTCGTAAAAAATCAAGAGATGTGAATATTCTGCTTTAGGGCTACCACTATTTGCCTTAAAGTTTCGGCAAATGTACCAATGCGATTGACTAGTAATCGCAAGTTAAGAGTCTGTTCTCTTTACCATTTTCAAGTCGTTTTCTGTTTTCGATTTTCCAAAACAGCGAAAATGCGTTCTCTTTCCCATTTTCGAAAACACATTTTTGAAAACAAGTTGAAAATTTATAAAGAAAACACAAAACGACAAATTTGTCATTTTGAGTGTTTTCAGTTATAATCACGTTAAAATTTTCAAAACTTGTTTTTGGTGTTTTCAAAATAATTTTTCAAAATGTCAAAAAGAACACGTTTTCAACAATNCAAAATTTTCAAAACGCGTTTTTGGTATTTTCAAAACAATTTTTCAAAATGTCAAAAAGAACACGTTTTCAACAATTTCAAAATGGACACTCAAAACACAAAACTCAAAATGAATTCAAAACTCAAAACACAAAACTGAAACACAAAGAGAACGACCCCTAAGTGTCCGGGGTAAAACCGTCCAAAATCTATCGTATAACCTCAGAAACGCCGCCACGCGCTGCCCACGAACCACTATCGGAGGATCACGGGCCACCGCGCCATGCAGGGAGGAACGTCTCCACCTGCTGAGTGTGGGCCTGATCTTTGTTTCTCCGACTTATTACTGGTTTTGCCGGAATCGAAGCTTTTAGGTCCGGTTGGTTTGAAGAAAAATCGATCTTTGGGCGATTTTTGTTCAATTTTGAACTAAAAATTTTCATTAATGACTCTGATACCAGATGTTATGGAAAAGGGAAGATCACCAACTTTTATGGGCTCAGTATATACTCCAATCAATCAAAACATCACACAAGTCAACTTAGAACACACAATGGGGATGTTATTTCAGCCACAAAGGCTAAAGAAAGTAGAGAAGAAAGGAATTGTAAGGAGAGCACGAAACGGGGGTCGGTTTTCACCAAAGATAAAAGACAAAGCAATAACACACACAAGTCACGGCCAAAGGAAGCAGGATATATAATGTGTAATTTGGGTGTAAAAATGGGCCACCCCAATAAGTGGTCTAGTGAATTACTAAGTGGGTCATTTACCATAAGTCATTCAAAGAGTTAAAAAAGGGGCCGTGAGCAACACTAATAAAATTAGGTTGCTTCAAATAACCCAAATGGTTTTAGAGTCGAGCTGTATCATTCTGAGGAGTTGACTTTTAATTTAGTTAATTGGTCAATTACCGACTGAGAAACTCATACCGAGTTACATTATAGCCCGGTAAGTCGTTTGATAATAATTTGCCCAACACTACTTAATACTTGAATTCAGATAATTTGTTAATTTTATTTACCCATGTTTGGCGGTCATTTTTTTGGAAAAACATTATTTTGAATAGTGATTTTTTGAAAAATGTGTAGTTAAAATGTAGGAAAAAGTTTTTGATTTACATGTAGAATATTTTATTATGTGAATGTGGTTGAAAATGAATACGTAGAAGAAATAATTTTAAAAGAATGAGAGATGACTTAGTCTATGTTTGACTCATATTTTTCCAAAACTCATGTTTAACCACATATTCTCTCATAAAATATTATTAAACGTAAATTGAATACTTTTCTTAATTTTTAACCACGTATTTTCTAAAAAATTACTATTTCAAAATTCATTTTTTCCCAAATTTTCTTTAAAATGAAGCCTAAATAAGGGCTAATCTCATTAGAACTGACTCATCTAAATTAAAGTTTATCTTTCTATACGTCGCTAAGTATCTTGTTGTTGTTTCTTTAAAGGCAATTGCTTGTTTTCCTTACGTTTTATTCGAAGTCACTTGATTTTAAAACATTGTGTAAATGGTTTGGAAAGCCTGTCTTTAATCGAACGATATTCACTAATAAATCATTGTAGAGCAAGAGTTTTCAAGGCAAGGGTAAAAATGTTGAATGGATAAAAACAATTTCAAATTTAATACATAAATTTAAGGAAAATTTATGTAGTAAATCATAAATAAATCCAACTATTCATCCTAGCTTCTGCAGCGCTCAAATTAACTATTAAACTAATGCTTATAAAGTTAATTACACTGTCAAAATTATCAAGTTTGGATAGGCTAAATAATTTAATTTGTACTAATCATCATCACTAAATAATATATTGACAAGTTGATGTGCCGTTGACCTACTCATTTATCAATCGGTGTACAAGATTTTCTCTATCCATTAACCAACCAACCCTGACTTAATTGTACCCATATGATGTTCTTGATCAATCATTTGATCTAATAATCATCTGGATTATTGTCGTTAAAAATAGTCTTATTTTACTTCAACTACTAGTTATTTGAACTTATGACTAAATTTATCAAAGCTTTCCAGAGCTCGTTATCTTGGAAGACTTAGCCCCTGTTTGGTGGCCATTATTTGACAAAAAAATTATTTTGAATAATGAGTTTTTTGAGAATATGTGGTTAAAAAATGAGAAAAAAAAATTGAGTTTACGTATAGAATATTTTATTGTGTGAATACATGATTGAAAATGAACATGTAGAATAAATAATTTTAAAATAATGGTTGTCAAATATGGGCTTATTATTGGGCAGTCATTATTAGACTAATTTTTTAAGCTAAACTATTATGTAAAGAAAAGACAAAATTCTACATACATTTTTTTTATGGAAAAAAAAAATTTTACTGTGCTAGGACTCGCCTAGATTTCAATAAATTTAAAATCAACTACATGAATCTTTGTGTTCATTGCTAGAACTACTAGAAAACTTAAAGCGAAAGCTTATGTAAGAAGTTTTTATAAATACTTTAAATTATAAATAGATAGAAATGAGTAATAAGCACTTGTTTGGTACACATTCTTTCAAAATATATTTTTTCAAAACTCATTTTCAACCACACATTCTTCAATAAAATAATATTTTTACCACATCAATAACTTTTCCTTACTTTTTAATCACATATATCTCATCATATCACTATTTAAAATATATTATTTTCTCAATAATATCCATCAAACACGCTCTAAATTAGTTAGTAGTACTTAAGGATATTCAATCAAATGTGTGGATAAAAAATAATTTAACCAATTCTACACAGTTTATATTATCCAAAATGGACACTAGTTAATGCCATATGCCAACTTAATTTCGATCCACCCCTTCATCTTTTAACTTTAATCTACCAACATAGTGTCACCGTTATGAATCTAACTTCTTTAATTCTACTATCTCCATAAATACAAAGAAAATAAATTATTAAAGCCCAAATCCCACAGAAAATACAAGTACAAACCACAACAAAAATCAGAACTCAATTTTCATTTAAAAAAAAAAAATTGTAATCATGAAATCAAGAACATCTTGTGGTTCATGCACTTGGCAGCGTGCATGTAGAGTTAGTGGTTTGTGTAGAGGGAAGTCAAATTTGGGGTTAAGGAGGGGCATAATCTAGAATTATTGAAGGGTGATTGTGTGTTGCACGTAAGGGGAAATGCCCAAGCAAGGAATCACTTCACTTAATCATAAAACATGGCTTCCTCTTACCCTTGTTCTTTCCCACTTCTCCTGCCTGTCTTATTCCCAAAGAAAATCTAATTTTTAATTTTCCATATCTGGCAAGCTGTCCCTCGTAATAAAAAAAAAAAGGATACAGTAGCTTCTGAGCAACTCAAGGTGGCATGTTTGCTGCAACTAAGCAACTACAAGCTATGAATTATATTATATAAAATTGGATACAGAATGTGCAACAGAATCCACACGTTCAATTATCACTTTCCAAGTCAACTACTGCACTGCTTAAACTAAGCTTTGTCTTGTTTTTGATAAATGAATGAAATAGGAAAATATTGTAAGTAATAAAACAAAAGTGACAAATAGTCTTGTGGGTAAATTCTTTATGGTTAAAAAAATAGACTAATAATTTCTTATGGTCTATTATAGTCACAATTCACATAAAGGATAGGCACCATCAGATCCTACCTCAATAAACAATATGCTCACCAATCTCCCTTTGAAGACAAACTCATTTTCAACCATATTCTCGCGTAAAATATTTTGCACGTGGACTGGACGCTTTAGGCCCATGCCCATGTAACTGGGTTACCTCAAATTCAAACAGTGCCAGCCCAACAAGGCCCAATTTACACCTCAATTAGCATGAAAATTCCCGTCACCATGACATCAAAGGAACTGTGTGATGGACGTAATTAGAATTTACATTGGGGTATAGGCCGAGGCCGAGGTCATAATCACCCTAATTTTGGGGTCAAATGAATTAATATAAATCAAGGTTAAATCTGACTATTGAAAAGGTTGTATAAATTAAATACAAGATCCAGGTCATAACATAAATGTAAAAATGATAATATAAGATATACAAAAATTTAATAGGATTAAAATTGAAGAGCCTAAAACAGATGAAGAAGCATTAGAATACTTATATTACAACCAAAGTGAAGTTAAAGAAGGAAGGGTCATGAAGGTCCAGATGGTTTAGATAGAATGGGTATTGATTGAAGCTACAAAACGTTAGTAATTGTTGAGACAATATACTGACCTCAGTAGGTATCATTGCATTAAGAAATATAATTAAGAACGGTTAGAAAAGAAGGTAGAAGCATATTAATGTAAAATGGAGCAGTTAACCTAAGAGTGTACATTTTTTTTTTTTTTTCAGAATATCTTTAATGACTCGTGACATACAAAATTCAGCAAAAAAAAAGCTTCTGACTTCCCTGGTGAGTAAAGTTGATATTAAAGAAGCCATGTCTGGTGAAAACGATGATAATGCACACTTGGGATTAGCTATTCACCGTTTGCCACAATATGTATCTGTGTAATATAAAAGTATTATCTGCGCATTTTGACATTTATTGGAATTTCCTTGTAAGATTGGACCTTTATGGCTGCTTGGCGTGATGGCCTGCCGAGAGATGATCTTCCAAACTTTTGAGGTTCATATCTTGGTGCAGAAACGCATTCCTTTACTTCATTTTTTACTGCTGCCCTTACTGAAATTGAATCATTTTCCAGGACTGTATTATCAGGCAACGAACATACTGGAAATCTGGCATCACATATCTCGAACAATCCCTCAGCAGGCTCTTTTTCTTCAGCTTTAAACCTGGCAGATTGCCTCCTCACAGAGGATCTGTCAAGACAACCCCGGAAAAGCAGGGGAGAAGAGAGAAAATCAAACAGGGCTTTTTATACAATATAATGAGAAGCTGTGTTTTATATCTGGACGTGTAAGATTCAGCAGAGAGAAACCTTTTCTTTTCAGTCTTACTCATAGATTGGACTTGATCAGATGATCCTACAATAACCCAAGGAGGAACATTTTAGCATACAAATCTTCCTTCTTAAACTTTAAATGAAGCAAACCCAGAAAATGTACTTACTGTATGATTGTGACCTCTTCCTCGGATTTTGAGGTATTCGATCTCCTCTATCTTCTATCAAGGACTTGCCTGGATCTTCACATTTGATCAACTTCACCTTCAGAAATTTTAAGCAGGTGTAGCGCTGATTAAAAAATTAAAGCCAGAAGGTGATAACAACATACAATGTGTATACAGACATACACGTAACAATATAATATTGAACAACTGCAGATTAGATATGCAGGTAAAAATATATGTTGAAGAGAAAATACTGAACCATTCACAGATCAGCTCTAATACCTCAGTATCAACGTTTTGGCAAGGTTTCATTCTTTCTTTTTCCTGGGTAAGCCAAAAAAGCCAATTAATCAACAATAAAATACTATCAACTTTGCTGCTAGCCACCGTAAAATTGCAAAAATACTGACCTCGAACTGCAACTGTCTTGCTCTTAGCAAACCATTTTTGCATCCAAGCTCATGTTGTAATGCTCTCAACTGAAATTATTACAGCGACAGACATATTGGTTACAAATATATGACATGTGGACTCAGAAAATAGATATTTGAAGAGAAAAGAAACATTTGTGTGTTTTCGAGCACATACCCGATCTTTACCTGAATTTAATTCCTGCAAATTCAATGAAGCAGGGAATATCAAACTTAAGAAACAAAACCTAAAATAAAAACTACAATATGCAACAACAACAGATCCAATCCGTCAATTGTGGTAAATACAGGATAGGAAAAACAGACCGCGAGCATTTTGGTGTTGGACTGGGCAAGTTGTTGATTCTGTTCCTGCATTTTAAGCAGGTTCACTCGCAGTCTTTCTAACTCAATCCCACTCTGTTCAATGATTTTGCTGTCAAGAAAATTGTTTAAGGAATACACTGACACCAAAAATCAAATTCAAATGATGTACCGGCAATGATAAATAGTGACAGGTAAAAGCAAAGATTAAAAAAATTAATCCTAAGAGGATACTTTCTCTGTGCCAGCATCGTTACTAGAGCCACGTGTTCCTGAAGCAAAGTTACAATTTAGAAAAATCATACACACCAACAAATACAGTGATTATGTAGATTATAAGACTTGCGAATGGATTACCTTTTGGATCTGGTCAATATACTCTTTAGTAGTTCTTGAATTAGATTGTGGTTTCTCCCCTTGAAATGAGGCCCTAGATTTTTGTGCCACATTGCTAATGTCTGCAAGCTTTCGCCTTGCAGCACTTCCAGGACATGGATTAGTTAATTTTTCGCCTTTATGTTTATCTAGAGTTTTCAATCCAGAAATTTAAAAGCTAATCAACAACCACTACCCCAGAGACCATATAAATCTTTCTACAGAAACAAACTCAGAAAATAAAAACTCAGAAATAATTATAAATTAGAAAATGCCCCTAATTCTTTTATTCACAGCGAGAAAGCCCTAATCATCACCAAAAGATCACAAATTCACAATTAAAATCTATAACTCAGATAATTAGGGTTCTTTGGTCAAATTGAGTATTTCTATTTAAAACATGTTCGAAAGTTAATTATCCAATCTCTAGCTGAAACGCAAAGCCACGAACCCTAATAGGCACTTCAAGGTGAAAAAACTGCTTAAACCAAAATGACGCTACAAACCGTACTGATACAGTTACTATATATTCAAGCATTACATGAATTTCACAAAAAATAAAAAGAAAAAAAAGCATACAAGTACGTCAAGAACAGGGTTCACATACGTATTCAAAAAGCTCATAATTTTTCTATTAGTAAATATTTAAGTTGACCAAAAAAAAATAATCACAAACAACTGGAACCAAGAACTACCTCCGGCTGTTACAGCATTCTCCGAACCAAGAATCAGAAAACCTTTCATTTTCCACTTCAATTTGAGCCTTAATACACTTCTCTCCTAAATTGTTCAACCAACCCGAATCTCTATAATTGCCAATATGCCTAGCATTCTCTCTCCATGTGAGTGTGAGCGCGGGCGAGAGAGAGACTCTCCTGAATCCCAGATTGAGAATTGAAATGGGGCGGGGAGGGAAAAGAGTAGTGCGGTTTGGAGTTTCCGAAGCAAAATCCGAACCTACTTTGAATCTTACATTGCGCGGAAGCTGACAATAAACCGTCATGTTCCATGTCCATTTGGCAAAAAGGCTTCCGCTGGCAATTGGTAAAAGAAAGCGAAATTGACATAAATAGCACAAACTGAGTTTCTCATTTAAACGTGATATCTAGCCCCCATTTGACCTTATTAAAATTATTATTCATTTTTTTCTCTCTCTCTTTATCAATCACACATTTTTTCAGTAAAATAATATTACACGTAAAAAAAAAAAAAATCTTCTTTTTTAACAACACTACATTCAAAAAAACACTATTCTAAAAATTATAATTTTAAATGATGGGGGTCAAATGAGGTATTTATCACTAGGTAGAGATGAATGCTATATGGTAGCGGCAATAAATTCTTTGGCGTTGAATCAGGATATTTAGGAAGAACATTGTTCTAGCTCGATACTAGCTTTATTTTACTCTTGTAATGGATTATATAAAGGAGTTAGAGAATTAATTATAGACCCTTACAATATTTAAAAAGACTNTGAATCAGGATATTTAGGAAGAACATTGTTCTAGCTCGATACTAGCTTTATTTTACTCTTGTAATGGATTATATAAAGGAGTTAGAGAATTAATTATAGACCCTTACAATATTTAAAAAGACTCATTTAGCAAGATATTCGAAAAGTCAAAAATTATAGATAAAGAACTGTTTTTGAATATATTTGGATAATTTTTTGAAAGTGTCATATCTAACTAATTAGAAGAGCTTTTAAAACAAAAATAGAATACATGTCCTAAATATAATAAAAGGTAAAACGCTTCCGAATCCAAAATAATTTATATGAAAAAAAAGGTATTATATCAATGCATTATGCTAAATTTTGGACAAGTTTGGAGGAAATCATAATGCATTTTAACATGTGAGTATCGACCTCAGTGATGATGATAATGAGAAGTTTTGGTTGAGCAATTATTTCCTTGAAAGAAAAGAGGAGTAAGTCAAAAAGTCAGTTATTCGGACAAAATAGTTACTTCCTTTTAGTAAATTTTCACACTATCTTGTGTTTCCAAATTTGTATGATTTAGTAATAGGTGGTTATATTAGCATCATATTTTTGCGTAAATTCGCAACTTAATTGTATTAAAGGATCCTACCATTTTTTTGTTACACATTTGTGTCTTCGATATTTATTATGTAACATTCTTATCATTAACCTTTTATTAAACTGCAAATTTTGTTCAAAGATTTTCATTCAAAATTCTGTTAACATGTTGTAAATGAAGGATAAATATCTAGTCACAATTTTGTATTTGTTGCCATTTTTTGCTTATTTAAAAATACGATAAGCAAATAAGTCTTTTTACTCTCTCTTAATAGAATATTTGGGAGAAAACTCTCACGGGACCAGATGTGCTAACTAATGTAAGGTTGATGATAAAAATGTGACAAAAAGTGAGAAATATGCGTATGACAATGGATAAAAGTTATGGAATTTTCATTCAGTTACAATGTAATGCACTATTGAAAAGAAAAAATGTAGTTTCAATATATTTAGCCTTGTTAATAATGCAGTCTTTGTTACTTGACCTTTGTGTCCTCAATGGAATTAATTGTCTAGTGTTTTTGTACATGTGTGTCAAAATTTGTGATTGTTCATGAACAGTGGGCCTCAACGAATGTGTGTCAAAAAGGTAGGTAAAAAATTTGGATCATATGGAATTTGTGAATAAAAATAGGGTTTAATCAATTTATAAATAAAAAAATTGGTTCATACGAAATTTGTGATAATAGAGTTTGACCAATTTATAAATGATTATAAATTGACAAACATGCATACTTGATGAAATATTTGATAAATTGATTTGTCTTTCTTCGGTTGTGTTGAATAAGGTTAAGGTGGTTATATTCACACCTTTTTCTTTTTTTTTTTAATAATTTCATGACATTTAATTGCATTAAATGTTACTAATCTTTATTTAATATCATGCTTATGTTCCTAACATTTAAAATCACATTTTTATCGTTATCATTTCATTAATTAGCAAATATTATCCTTAATAACAGTTGTTGTCCAAAAAATTTGTTAGCATGTTGTAAAACGAGGGACAAATGTTTAATAGAAATCTTGTATGTTTATGTTTATATTTGTTTTTAAAAAATACGAGGAATAAGTAAGTCTTTGTATTCCATGTAATTTGAAAAGAAACCACATCCCGGATAAGATATGCGAAATGTTATGATAAGAATACGGAAAAAAAAAAAAGTTGAGAACATAAGTATGATAAATAATAAAGATTATAAACATTTAATACAATCAAAATGTAGTGTACTTGTAAGAATAATTCCATATTTTGTATATAGACTTTTGTAAGAGTACTTGAAGGCTTAAAATAAATAACAAATCTACATCAAAAGTATTAAACGAGCATACTACAAAATAAAATAAAATAAATTAAAAGAATCAAGTCCAAACACTACAACAAAAATGATTTTTTTGCAACACGCAAAAAGCAACATTCGTTAATTAAGTGTCGCTAAATAAATCTATCACAACATTCTAATATAAGAATGTTGCCATTGGTTAATATAATTGATCTTTGACAACATTTTTTAAATGAATGTTGCTAATGTTATTTTTTGTAACATTAATTGACTGTTGTAAAATGTTTTATTTTTTGCAACGTTTATCGAACGTTGTTAAAATTTGATTCTATAACAACATTTAGTGTCCGTTATCGAAGCTCTTGATATATAGTCTTTTGTAATGTTGCAAAAAAGTGAAATAAAACTAACAAAGATATCTAGAAAACGTTGCAAATAAGTTAAAGACAACATTTAAAAAAAGTTGCAAATAGGTTAAAAGACAGCATTCAAAAAATGATGCAAATAGGTTAAAAACAATATTTAATGAACATTGCAAAAAATAAAAGACAGCGTTCACTGAGGGCCTTTTGCTACAGTCTTTGAATGTTGACTATCCTTATACTCTACAATAATATCGAAACCCCCCAAGTCCCCAACATATGTCTGAACATTGCGAAAGGTCTTTCGCAACTTTTTTTACCGTTGCAAAAGACTGTTTTTTATGTGGTGAAAAATAGTCTCAAACTAGAATACGTAAAAAGAGTAGTGCGTGTAATTGATAATTTGAGGAACAATCCTTCAAATTAGAAGCTATATTAACAAAAGAGCTTTGCTACATGTACAGAAATTCTGTATAGATAGATTGATAGATGTACAAAACCATATGTACAAGTAGGTTAATTGTTAACACAATATTTACCAAAGAATTACATTGCTTAGATTCTATTAAATATTTTCCTTAACCTAATTATGAATTCCTACAGAATTGGAGAAGCATCTATACGTGACGTCAGATCCATTTGACATGGTTTTTGCTTTTGCTTCCTATACAAGACCTTCCTAAAAAACCTACCTTATTTTTTGTTTAAAAACTAATTTCTAAAACAGATTCATATTCTGAATGTGCTTTTAGAAATATACATTTAACCAACCTCCTTTAAAAACTTTGATAATTAGAAGAAATACTTTCGTAATATTAGTCAAATGGGACTAAAAGCAATTCTTGGTTCTTAGAAGTTATGTCAAACAAGCCCATCATGCACATAATTTGATAATTTCACATGTTTTAACATGCATGTAACATGCGATTCACTATGCTTATGTGTGTTTCATTGACTTGAATCAAGTTCAATAAGAATGACACATTTATGCATCACTTTACATTCAACGTGTATGATACATTTTAACTTGCATGAAAGATGTGATTTGGTGCATTTAAACTTAATTTATGAACATTGATCGAATTCAACTTCGACAGCACAATGAAGTTGTGGTGTAATAAACTTCGGTATTCTCCTTGACGAGGGTGGTGTTCCGGCTAAAGCAATTAATGTATGCTACCTGCAAAATGAGGTTGGGGCTTTCTCCACCATTGTACCTCCGGCGTGAGAATTAGTATTTGATTTAGGAAAGTATGAAGAGAATATACTTGAATTTCATGCAGTACGAGTTTTTTCAAGAAGAATACATTTACTCACCTTGAGGATATTTATAGGCACATGTTGACACACCCCCGTTATACGATTGATTATGCCATGTGTCCCACGTAGTTCTTCCCACTTCCCCACGTTCTCACATGATGACCATCAAGTGGTTGGTTATGCCCATGTTCACTGTTGGGTGGTTTCCGTTGTTGGGTGGTTTATGTCCAACTCATTGCTATTTGTATGGTAAAATATAGCATTGGCCACACGGTGGTAGGTGGCCTGTGTGAATGTAGAGGGCCACATGGGGGGCGACGACCTTTTAGGGATAGACGGCCTATGTGAACGTAGATGACCTTATGGGGATCACGACCTATGTGAATATAGAGGGCCTTATGGGAATCGACGGCCTCATAATAGTAGGCGACCTATAATGTGATACTCTACGTGAGGTGCATTTTAAGTAGCCGGCCATCGTGAATAATTATTAACATCGTCCTATATCACACAACATCATGAACTATCCTTAACAATATTATATTATCCACTCCTTTTTAACTAGATTAGACGACTAAGTCGGACATTGGACAAGATGGAAAGCCAGAAAGGTGACAAAGATTCTACAAATGTAACAAATCATAGAAATTCAACATAAAAACGCGAGCACAAGTTAAGATTCATATGTATAAACTACTTTATAAACTATTTGTAAATTTGCTTAATGGAACCCAATTAGTATTAATATGGTAGTTTTAAAATTTTAGTATTATAGTGTAGTTCTTTAATTTTCCAATTACACTAAAATTATTGATTTTTCGACTTCAACCTGAGAATTGTGATTTTTGTTATGGTACTTTTCTAGGTTTTACTATTGACTTCTATTCCCATCGAAAATTTGAAAGTTTTCCAATTGTTTGTGTAGAACTGTTATTTGTAAATCAGATCAATAATGCTAAATGTACGCTCCTTCATTTCTATTGATTTAGACAATGTCTTTAATTTAGAAAATTGTGGGTGGGAAAAATGTTTTCTTTTTCAAACAGTCAAACGATGGATTGCCATGTGGCACAATGTAAAAAAATGATTTACATGTAACATGATTGAAATTTGACAGCTTTTGAGTACACGATATGATGTTTGATTCTAGAGTCTTATGAGAGTCAAAAGTAATTTGATTCTCAAACTGCAACTTGCTAAAGTTGGTACAATAACGAATTCGGGTTTGACACAATCCGATTTGGCTTGATTTTAAAGAGAATTTTTTGAGTATTCAGTAAATGGAACCGTCAGTTCCAAATTTAATTATGAAACCGTTTAGATTTGGTTCATTCGGTTCAGTTCTCGAGTTTCGTATAATAATTAATTTCTTTTAAATTATAACAACGCTATATTAATTTGACTATGACTCTTTAATCTTAACTCTTACAAGTAGTACAATCTCGTAATATCTTTTGTACATCTCTTTATTGAGTTTTTCATAAATTTAATTGTTAAAATCACAGGAGGAAGATGACGAGTTCATAATAATAGAATGATAGAAACGACACTACGGTAGAATAAGAGATTTTGGTAAAACTTAGGTCAATTTGATTAAGTTAGGCTTGACTAGAAATTAGATTTAGTAAAATCATATTTTGGGTTTGAACTAAATTAATTAGTTAGCAAATTTATTTAGAAAAAATAAAATAATTTGACTTATTTATGATAAAAATTAAGGAGATTCAGTTTTTATTCGGTTATTTGGTTCTTCGTCTAGAACTGAAAATCGAATCAAACCCTTCAATTTTCAATTCAGATACCCGTTTGAGTATTTAATTTAAGAAGAACCGTTTGGTTAAGTTCGGTTCAGTTTGGGTCCGATCGGTTCGATTTTGTTCGAGAGTTTTGTCCAACCCTATAATGAATGGAATTTAGCTACCATAAGTCTTTCTTTAATTATTTTACTTTTATTATCATGAATAAAATTACTTTTAAGTAAGTGCTTACTAAATAAAATCTTATTAACCTTTCAACTTCTACCGAGAGTAGAGCCCTCCAAGTCTCCACGTCGATCATAAAAGTCCTTGTACTGATATCAATTATTTCAGTCCTTGTACTGATATCAATTGTTACTTCATGTTACAATCAACATGGACAAGATACCCAGAAATAAGCCAACAAATGCCGAGCCCACTAACGCCAAGTCAAACACGATTCCGACGCGCTTCTACCAGAATACTAGCGATAATAAGGAAGAAATAAACGCGGGAGGTGTTTTGTGGCGAAAGACAAAAATGTTCAAGTTCCGGCGGGTGGAACAAAAGCAACCGCACTAACAACGATTGTCGGAGAAAAATCAAACTAGTTCACGTAATGGAAAATATGAATATGTGGAAGGATAGAAGAAATGTTAATATCTACCTCCCTCAAGAGTTCATGTGTATTCTTTGAATATATGAGTGTTAAATCTCTTTATCGATCATCCAACCCCATTTCAATTACAAAGATGACCTATTTATACTGCCTTGGCCAACGTGGTGATTGTTGGATTTGAACCACGTGGCCTC
>CAIGRP010044817.1:0-13807 GCA_903798385.1 Fraxinus cuspidata
CAATTTGCCGATTTATCCTTTTTTTCTTTTCCAATTGCTTAGAAATTGATCCAAAACTGAAATAAGATTAAATTAACCTTAGATAAGTAAAATACAATAATAAAATAACACAAAAACTTAGTAATATGGCCTTAATAAGTATAGAAAAACACACTTATCACAACGTTTTGAATTATCAATCGTTATCGTAAACCTATACAATAGATCAAATACACCGTGTCTCATATCAAACTATGATTATATATTGTTTTCGTAATTTCGATCGTAAATCTTTTTGGATTCCACAAGTACTCTAGAGAATTTGCCTATATAATAAGAATTTCATTCTACTTTCACATGCAATTCTTCTTTTTTTTTTTTAAGATATAAGATACTTGGTGCAAACCATAAAAGAAATATCGTGTGAATGTTCATGCTGAAATAAAAATTTAGTATACTAAATTGAACATAGTTAAAAAAGGAGCCGGTGAGGATTTAACATGGTAAGCTTGTCTACATTGTGTGTCAAAATTAATTAGTCAGATGTTCAACACTCAATTCCTCGCTAGACCCCTACCAATTTCCTGTAGGTACATGTCATTCGACTCTAAGAGTGTACATAAATAGTTTTTGAGACTTTTTAGACCGTCTTGAATTATTTGGGCTGCCCCACAAAATAACAATTGAGAAACCAACTCGTGAAATAAAACCCGAATTAGCTTCATCTTAATTCATTGGATCAAATAAACTTTAGACCAAGAAAAATTGTTCAATAATTTGCCATTGAAAAGGAAACAAAATCATGCAACAAAATAAAAATTGAGAAATAGACAAAAAGGGGGGCTTGGGAATATGTGGCAGCATACTGTACAACGATGGTTAACTTCAATTGTACTACACAAACGTGTCTAAAAATAGGGGGTACGTGTAACACATGATTGAATAGTTTGAAAAATATAAAAACACAACACCTCATTATTATCTATCACATCACCTTATCCCTCCTTCCATGTACTTGAGCTTGTCCAATGAGCATTTTTCGGTTAACTTATTTGGAATCATGGACAAAAGTAGAATTGGCATATTACTCTTTTAACACGTGATTTAATGGCTTTTTTTTTATTGATATTTACACATTTTCTAAATAAATAGGAAGAAGCAAACATATTTTCTTTACACATCGACATATACCCATGAATTCTCTGTTTATGTTGACGTATGATTGATCTCAGGTTTTGATTATAACAAATAAATTGTTTTATCTCTAACATTTGAATTCAAGTATTCATAACTAGTATGGTCAACTTAATCAAACTGAAGACAAAAGAATTACTACCAAATGACTCGCAATTTACGATCAATGAAAATCGATATGGAGGTTGAGCAATCACATCAAATCAATCAAATCATTCACGTCGAATCAAACATTCATTGAAGATATTAGATTTAAGTATTGTGAGTCCATATGTAAATGTAAAATGGTTTAATCCTTAGCAACGAAACACTAAAACTCAAAAGTTAAATTTTTATACACGAGATAAATTATTCATAAAAATGTTCGCATAAAAATTATTTTCAAAAAGACAAAAATCTATATTTGATTTTTAAATCTTTTACCAAAGTCACTTATTTTGAAAAGTTAAGTGAAAATATATTTCAAAAGCCAACGCCTTTTAAAACAATTAAGAAAAGAAAAATTCGTAAAACTTTTGTCCTAGCGGACGTTCGGTTCGTCCAACGGTCAAATTTTTAACCGTTTTGATTTCTAATGCACAACAGCTAGTTTAGTCTCTGGCTCAGCAGCGAACGTCCGGTTGGATCGTCCGATTGATCAGAAATTTTGACTTTTTGATTGCTATAAATATTACTTCACTTTACATTCAATACAACACATTTAAGAGCATTTATGTGAGATATTGTTGAGCAAAGCTAAATTGATTTATCTTTATCAAATCATTCACTTTGAAAAAGTTTTGATTGTGTTAACTTTTGAAAATAATTTTTCTCATTAAAGTTTTTTCCATCTAACATTTGAGTTTCATTCATTACTATTCGTTAAAGTGTTAAACATATTTCTCTCTCGTTACTTAATTTGATCATATCATATATTAAGTGAGAAGTTTTTAATTGTAAAATCACTCTTCTATCAAATTTGTGGTCGTGTTGAGGTCCCGAGAAGCTCAATATTGTATAAGGATTGGTGCTCCTTATTTGTAAGTCACTAAAGCATTGAATTGCATCAAAAGTCAATAAATCTAGTGAAAATGTCTTGCTCATACATGAGATATTGGTAACTGAGGATGTCAATCATTGTTTTGGATTGAATATCATTTGCATCATCTCTCATTTTTACTTATCGTATTTACCTATGTGCTTATTAATTGATTTGAGTAATTAGCAGATAACGTTCATGCATTTCACTGTTATTGTGAAAAATGTTCATATCTTTCATTTTTTTGGCATTTTCATCCTTATTTCTATCATTCATTGCGCAAAAGATCATTTTCAACAATTTTCTAAATTAAAAATTGTAAAATGATGAATATACCATTCTTTCTAAATAAAACAAGAAAAAATAATTGCAATTATAGTCTCAATTTTATTTTTTTAAAAAAAAGCACAAATGAGTCCCAAATAAATTATTAAAAGGGTAATTAATATATAATGTTCATACATTTCACTATTATTGCAAAAAACGTCCATACTCTTTACTTTTTTGACATTTTCAATCTTAATTACACATTTGATTACGCAAACCATTATTTCTATCCATTTTCATCCAATTTTTCATTACAAAGATGTGAAATGACGAATATACCCTCCTATTTAAATAATAAGCCAAACAATTGATTGCACCGTAGTCCTAATTTTTTAAAAAATTGCGAACAAGTCCTCGATAAATTATTTAAAAAATTAATTTTTTAAAAATGTGCAAACGAATCCAAATTAAATTTATTTTAAAATAATTTAAAAAATAAAAAGTGCGAACAAGTCCCAAACAAATTATTAAAGAATTAGAAATTAAAATTTTTTTATTTAAGTATGAAGGTATATTCATTATTTCAAAGTTCTTTATTGAGATATTGGATGAAAATGATTGTTTGCTCAATCAAATATGTAATTAATGGTAAAAATGTGAAAAAAAATGAAAGGTAGATACGTTTTTCGCAATAACAGTGAAAGGTAGAGACATTATGTACTAATTACCATTTTAATAATTTATTTGATTTATTTGCGCTTTTTAAAAAATAATGGGAATATGGTTGCAATTAATTTTTTCTTTTTCTTGTTATTTTATTTAAAGAAAATGATATACTCGTCATTTTATAATTTTTAATTGAGAAAATAAATGAAAATGACATTTTGTATAAAGAAAGTTGAAAATAAGGGTGAAAATGCCAAAAAAATGAAATGTGTGATCGTTATGTGCTAATTACCCTAATTGATTTTATCAATTTAGCCTTAACTTACTTGAATTTTAATTAATTTTTTGAAAAAGTTTTGATAACCAATTCACCCTCCGTCTTTGTTAGTAATTCTTGGGTTATCAATTTATTTAAAGAGTAACGTGTTGATGCATAAAAAAATTATTGGGTGACAATCGAGGGGAAACAAATTTTGAAACAGGAGATCTAAATTCGTCCCGATCAAGTTTTGAGCCCAAACATGTATACTACGATTGTGACTTATTTGTGATAATTAGACCCCATGCTTATTATTTTCCCCAAATTTAATTTACTGCTTTTCTAAATATTGGAGATAGATACTATTTAAGTATATGTCTTTTATTGAAAAAGTAACAAATAATGTTACATTTTATATAAGTTTACGTGATATCATGTTCCATTTTAAATAAGTTTATGATATGCGGTTGTGCTACATATTTACAATGATTGTTTAATGAAAAATTAACGTGTTCAATATTTTTGAGCTATTATACTATTTTTCAAATTATGTTTTTCTTAAGCGTATATATCATTTACCCCTACTTATTATTTTAACGTGCATTCTCAACTCAAGTTATTTACAATTTAAGGACTTTGTAAAACCCATTTCTCCTCAAATTCATTTCCAATCACATATTCTTCCAATAAAATAATTTTGTTAAAATCCTTACTTTTTAACTACACAATTTTTAATACATCACTATTACAAAACAAACCCATTAATTATTAATTCCTAAGTAATTAAGTTTCCTTGTAATTATTGAGATGCATACATGCTTTTTAGTAAAAATAAAATTCATACTAATTAATGCCACATATTATAGCATGCATGCTTGTTTGTTTTTCTTAATTCTTGTTCAATATCTAGACCTGCATGCCAAAATTCCGCAGAGAAATTTCTATTGCTTTTATCAAATAAAAAATTCACGTATCAATATCCTAGCAATCAATCACGATTATTAAAACAAAATATTTTGATTCTCAACTTTTCATTGTTGTTGCTTAACTTTTAGATAATGGGAGTCGTCTAATTTCCAATAGAACCTTAGGTAATCCTTACATTTTCGCCTTTATAAGGATAACTAGAGAAATACTTAATTTTAATGAAAATCAAGGATGGAAAATAAAATAAAAAACATTTTACCACCAACCCTACTGGCAGGACCACCCACTCATAGCTCCCTCAGTAGCCCCTTCCCTTCACAAGTGCCCCTAAACTTTGTTTCACCTATCTCTTGAGAATCTATGACCTATGTAATGTCTAATTCTTTACATTTTAAACATGTCTTTTCATTTTTTAAGAATACGGACCCACTCACTCAATGTGTCCATGTGGTACAAGACCGCAAGTTCTCTTATTAACTTCTAAACATATTTGTAGAACCAAATATTTCACAGTTGACATGATTTTCGAGTGGTCCCAAAATTTTTTATTAGCTCGTTGGCGTTGGAATTGAAACCTAAATTTGACGAGTATCGAAAAAATACAAGTTGAAATATGTTGTCTAACCCTTACTATCTTTTAATATTATTAATCGATCTTTTCTTAGTAAATGAAAGGATGCCAAAAATGTATTGAGAAACAAGAAACAATTAAAAGATAAGTAAGTTTGAGACAAAATATCTGAACATCCAAATAATTAATAAAAAAATATTAACTTGAAAACAAGCTAATGATGGTGAGTGTACACGTTAGGTTCTCACTTTCGGTGGACAAATTAAAAAATATGAGAATGTCTTGTCGTTAACAATATTACCATAAAGAAAGTCAACCAACATGCAAGGGTCGGTGAAAATCGGCACGTGTCGGTGGTCCACCGGTCACTTCAACTCATTTATTAAATTTTTAACTAAAAACTTTTGGGTTTCTATCTTTGCTTTCAAATCCCCACTCCCAAATCCCAATCCGACTCAAAAAGCTAATCTGATTTGTCTACTTGTACGCGCAACAAAAATATCCATTTGCCATCCACGACACATTTAAAAAATTTCAAAATGTTTTTGAAAATTTTGATAAAAGTTTTCGAATTTTTGTAATAAAATTCGATAACAATGGAAAATTTAACGGAAGCTTTCGACTAAAATATTTGAAAAGATGGATTAAGAATTGTTAAATATTATCCATGATGTGTAGAGAGACTTGTTCATAGCTAAATAACAAAATGAAACTTAGTGACAATAATAAATTTTGAATTAGTTGACTTGAGACAATATTGATCGGAGAATTATATTTGAGATGCCTTCAATATAGAGCCAAGTTTGAATGGTAATGCTTGTACGAATTATTCAGTATAGATTATAAGTTTTGGTTATTGTTTAGAGCTTTGGATATCAACATTTTTGGTTTTACTTATGTCTTGAAAGAAATTTTTTTAGATTAGCTACTACTTTTGGTCAATATTACATGTCTCGTTCCTTTTGTTTTTTTTGGATATATGTAACAAACAAATTGAATTAGGGTGGGAAACTTCTGAATTTTATTTAAATATTACAGTTGGAGAAATATTACTTATTTTTCCAAAATGTTGACGGTGAGATTTCGAATTAACTTGTAATCATCTATATAAAAGTTTAATTTATGTTGAAGCCTGGTTTGTGAGTTGTTAGGTAGACAAGTGTCCTATTTCATTTCCACATTGTCAGTGCTCATGGAGTTGAAATTTTTTAAGCCAATAATTACAAGTTAACAAAAAAAAAAAGTGAGGGCCCCTTTCTTTGACTAATTAATTCACCAACCAAAATCATTGACCTCATAAAATTCAAAGCTTGCATGAGATTTTCATTGTCAAAATGTTTCATGGCAAAATCATTTCTTTTCCAACCACTCAAACTCTACAATAATGTATATCCTCTTCCATTTGGATACAAATATTTCCATTTTTTTATTTTTCTCCTCTCTCTCTTTCTTTTCATGACTCTGGAGTATATAAAATCAGATAGTTTATTGACATAAATAACCAGGACGGCGCCGCTTGAAATGCGTTGATAAATTTTAATTGAATCACTAAATTTTAATTTATCTCAATTGGATCATTGAACTTCATTTTTAGTTTTAAATTTTATTGTTGTGTCTCTGGCGTATCTCAAACTGACCTAGACGGTACCATTTGGAAGGGCCCAGGGACAGATCTAGAATTATGGTTCAGTGGAAGCAAGAAATAATTACGTAAAAAATATGAACTAAAATTATAAGAATTGTTTTTAATGTAAAAAATTAAGGATTGAGT
Source organism: Fraxinus cuspidata (assembly GCA_903798385.1). Taxonomy (NCBI): domain Eukaryota; kingdom Viridiplantae; phylum Streptophyta; class Magnoliopsida; order Lamiales; family Oleaceae; genus Fraxinus; species Fraxinus cuspidata. The sequence continues at coordinate 6,653 of CAIGRP010044817.1, forward strand.
GGGGGGCAATTGCACCCACTGGACCCTTAATGGGCCCGCCCCTGGAAGAGTCATTTCCTGGGTACAACAGATCTAATATTGTTTTGTGAAAAAAATCAAAATATATACTACATTTTATAGAAAAGTTCAATTTCATAGTCACAATGAAATACTTATTTAATTATAATAAGGTGTTTGACAATAATTTAAAAGCAAGTTATCTCTTGTCACCTGCGACCGGATACAAGATTGAATGTTCTAAAATTAAATTGCTAAAAGAATGGACTCAAAAGTTGTTCAAGAAGAATTAAAATAGTTCTTCAGTTTCACAAATAAAAGAGGAAGAAGTATTTTAAGAGAATGCACGGGTTTATCTTAGGAAAATTTAGGAAGTATTTACATTTTACATAACTCTGTTTTACAAATTCACATTTCAAAAAAAAAAATAAAAAAAACCCTTTTTGTTAAAAATTACAAATTCAATATTATAAATAGCTAAACGGGCTAAAATACTCTTAGTTTAAATAACAAATCACATCATAGAGTGATGATATATGATATAAATTGTGGATTACGATCAATCAATTGAAGACAATAGTCTGAGTGTCGCCATGCAAGCTCTGATTGTTGCTATGCTAGCTCAACTACCATACTATCCCAATTGCTTGGACATGCTTTAAATTGATTGAAAACCGTTTGACGATTATCATTGATTCCATTACCTAAATGGAGAATGCATGTGGACTACATCGGTTGAACGAAGTGTGTCCGAAAAACTCATACCCGCTACCCAAAATAGACCACTTGGTAGATGCCATGTCCGATCATGAGCGACTTGGTTTTTTGGATGCCTTCTCGGGGTATCAAAAAATTTATATGGTAGAATCAGACCAGGAAATGACATCTTTCATCACTGACTTTGAAACATATTGCTACATAGTCATGTCACTTGGTTTGAAAAATGCGGGGACAACTTATCGAATGATGGTGAATAAGGTGTTTCGGGGTTTAATTGGTGATGTGATAGAGGCTTATGTAGATGATATGGTAGTTAGGAGCACCAAAGCAAATGATCATGTGACAGACTTGCAGCAGGTGTTTGATGTCGCCTGACAACATAGACTAAAATTTAATCTTGAGAAGTATGTTTTCGGTACAGTCGGTGGAAAGTTTTGGGATTCATGATCACACAGAGGGGCATTGAGGCAAATCCAAACAAAATCTGAGCTAACTTGAAGATGAAAAGTTTGACTACTAAGAAAGGGGTTCAAAAGCTTACAGAACATGTAATAGCATTGGATTGCTTCATGAGTCGAGCAGCAGACAAGTGCTACCATTTTTTCAAAGCAATCTCGGGCTCCAACAATTTTGAATGGACCAAGGAATGTGAAGAGTCTTTTGAGTCGTTGAAATTGTTGCTTCAAAAACCACCTATCTTGACTAGGTCGTGCCCAGGTAATGTGTTTAGTTTATATGTAGCAGTTTCACGGTATGCGGTCAGCATGATATTAGTAAAGAAACTTTCAAAAGCTTAGAAACAAGTCTACTATGTCAGTCAAGTACTGAAAGGCGCATAATGCGGTATAGCCTTGCACAGCTCCTAATTTTTGATTGATTGTACTATTCAGAAAGTTAAAAACCGTACTTCTAGTCGAATACGGGTCATATCATGACCAACCAACCCATCAAGCAGATTTTACATCAGCCCGAAACTTTCTGAAGGATGTTAAAGTGAACAATTAAGTTAAGTGAGTTTGACATCAAGTTCAAACCGAGACGACATCAAGGCACAATCTCTAGCAGAATTTATCAATAAACTTACAATCCCGTCGACTAGCCCCTTGGACAGGAGGTGAATTGGAAATCTTTGTAAATGTGTCCTCACATGGTAAAAGATACGAAGCATGCATCATCATGATATGATCGGAATTTGAAAAGTTGGAATATTCATTGCGTTTTGAATTCCTGACCACAAATAATGACGTTGAATATGATGCAGTAATCACATGCCTGAGCTTAGTAGCCGGAGTAGGGGTGTCATTAGTGGAAATTTGTAGTGACTCATAGTTGATAGTTGGGCAGGTGATATGAGAATTTGATGCAAGGGAAGGGGAAAATGGTGGCCTATTTGATGAAAGTTAAGGACTTGCAAAGAAGTTTTACAAGTTCAAGATAACCATGGTGCCTCGTAGAGACAATGAGCGAGCACACACTTAATCTAAGCTTGCATCTGCAAACTCGAAGAATTTTCCTAGCACGACAAATGTACAAGTCATGCGACAACTGAGCATTCTACATATGGTTGACATTGTGGACATAGATCATGAGAAAAGTTGGATGGACCCATTAATCGACTATCTTGTAGAGGATAAATAGCCAAAAGATGTTTTTGAGGTGAGAAGGATGAGAGTTTGGGTAGCCTCATTCATTATAATCGATGAACAACTTTATAAACGAGATTTCGCCATGCCATACTTGAAATGATTATTCCAATTGAGGCATATGAAGTGTTATTCAAAGTACATGCGGGAATTTGTGGCAATCATCAAGGAGCTACCTTCGCGCTTTGCGGCAGGATAATACTAGACTATTATGAAAAAAGATGCTAAAGAGTTGGTAAAAAGTGTGATAGATTTCAACGCCATGGGAATTTGATTCATATTCCAGCTGAGCAATAGCCTGCCATCTTCGGGGTATGCACCAGTGGATCTAGCACTCGGCGAGCCCCAACGGCCGCGCGTGCTGGATCCTTCGGGAAAAGTTTTTTTTTGTTGACAATGAATAAACTTTTTAGATTATATATCTGGTAATAACTCAGCTGGTTAGAGCTTGTATATTCATATTGGAAGTCTTAGTTTCAAATCTCTTTCCCACCAATTTTATTGTGAAATATTTTTAATTCTACAATTTTTACAAAAATTAAATGAGATAGGAAGTTGATTCGAACCCGTGACCTCTCCTAGGATATTGAAAACTTGACCATTGTGGCACTCGTTTAATTTGATACTAAATTTACTAGAATAATATATGTTAGATTGTAGCGGTTTTAACGCAATTGTAAAAATTCGAACCCGTACTTTCTCTTTTAATTATACAAAACTTAGCCACAATATCATTTGATGAACATTGCTAATTTTTACAATAAAATTATAAATCTTCAGTTTGAAAAAAATAATTTTTATATTTAAAATTTAGACCTTGTTTGATTCCTTTTTTTTTTCGAAATACATTTTTTTCTTTTCTTTCAACTGCACATTTTTCAATAAAATAATATTACACGCAAAATTAAAAATTTTCCTTATTTTTACCTACACATTCTCTATCAAATCACTATTCCAAAATTCATTTATTTTTTTTTGCAAAAAAGAGCATAAAACTGGCTCTTAATATTTTATTACTAACAACGATCGACGATCTCTGGCCGCTCGTGATGACTCAAAATTCTGGGTCTGCTACTGGGGGTATGTCCTTTATTTCAATGGGGAATAGATAATTTGAAGCCTTTGTCTGTGGCTGAAGGGCAAAGAAAATTCTTGCTAGTCGTCATTGATTATTTTACCAAGCGGGTGGAGACGAAACCATTGGCCACAATCATGATGGCTAAGGTGTAGAGTTTCACATGGAAGAATATTATATATAGGTTCGGCATACCACTAGTCATCAATACCGATAATGATAGACAATTCGACAACCACAACTGCAAAGCTTTCTATGCAAGCTATCACATAGACCATAGAATCACTTTCGTTGCTCACCCTCAGTCGAATGGGCATGTAGAAGTAACAAACTAGGCTATATTATGGAATTTAAAGACTAGATTGGAAAAGAGAAATGACTTTGGGTAGACGAATTGCATAAAGCCGTCTTTCGAAATAAAATCAGTTGTCCTTATGGAAATCCTAAATGAAATAGGTAGGATTAAAGTTAAGTAGCTCAACATAGAACTTGACCTACTAGAGGGAGTGAGAGAGAATGCAGCTGTAAAGATGGCGCCTTATAAGCGAAAGGCTGCTGAATACTTTAATTGAAGGGTGATACCAAGGGTTTCAGCTAGAAGATCTCATAATAAGGAATGCAGCAGCAGTTGGGTACCCTCCGCCTTAGCTCATGTCAAATTCGGAAAGACCGTATGAGGTGATTAGCAACCTTGAAAAATGAGCCTATAAATTCGAAGACTTGAAAGGGAAATATCACGGGGACGAATTTTTGATAAAATACTTAGCCAAATTTTCATCTATAATGGCACTGAGGTTCCACTCAATCAGCCCACGAATTTGCACAATGCACACGAAGAAAGATAAAGGCAGTAATGTAAAGGAGAACAGAATTTACGGATAAACACCCAACTTGTTTATTACTTCACAATAATACAAGAACATGAAGGAACATCACACCCTTTTTGTGTGTGTCTCATTAGTCCAAACCTTCAAATATATAGAGTCGAAATTCGGATGCAGTTAACACCTTTAACTGTCAAAGTGATAAACCAACCCACTTTGACTAAAACTGCTAGAAAACTGCCTCCTAATATGCTTCCCAGCAACTATCCATACTTTCCACCTATATGGACCACGAAAACTGCCCAAAACATGTGTCCCAACATATGCTTGATTTGGACACCCGAATCTATAGACTAGATCCGTCCATGCCTTGCCAATTTTTTCCAATTTGCAACACTTTGACACTGGCCAAATTGAAGCATCACACCCACAAATTGAAACCCACATTTCTCTTGCTTTGAAATTCAAAGTATGCACCATCACCACACCAGTCTACAAAATTCTGACATGAGGACAAGGCTTGCCCATGCCATTGCACATGTTAACTTTTAAGAGGCTGATAAACGTTCCCCACCGGAAGAGTTCGACGACCTTGTCGGAAGAGAATCAAGATACTCCTTCACCTTATCCTCAAACTACTACATATTGACATCCTTTTCATAGGTTGCATCAATCCCGCTACTATTCTTCCACAAGATAAGATAGTCTGTTCTTCTATTTTTCTTACTCGCTTTCATTGTTCGATGACCCAGAATCTTTGTCACCTCCTTATCATACTATTTTCTAATCATAGGAGGAGCCCTATTGGCCTGAAATTGATCTTCTCCCACCAAACTTTCATTAAAGGGCTTCAAATAACTCATATGGAAAGTAGGTTGAACCTTTAAACGATCAGATAGCTTCAACCGATATACTACCTTATCAACACGTTTGATTATTTCGAAGGGACAATCATACTTCTGAACTAGCCCACGATGCATGGTCTTGCTACTAATCTTCTTCCAAATCTAGGGTCTTAGTTTCAACATCACCTTATCCCCAACCTGAAACTCCATATGTCTCATATTTTGATCAGCATACTTCTTTGTTCGATGAGCAGCCTTCGCAAGGCTATCCTTAACTTGCTGAATCATCTCCTGTTTATCTTGTGTATTTGAAAAGTAACTGGACACAAACTTCATCCCCTTGTTTTATAATCTCAAGGGCGTCTTTGGCATATACCGCATAATTAACTTAGCCGGACACATACCCGTAGCAGATGATTGATATAGATTGTAGCAAAACTGAGCTCTATTAAGCAAGGCAACCCATTTTGTCTGACTTGTAACATAATGTCTGAGATATTCTTCTAGCAATGCATTTATTCTTTCCGTCGACCATTAGTCTGCGGATGATTTTCTATTAAAAACTTCAATTCAGACCCCCATCATGTTAAACAACATGGTCCAAAACTAAAAATCCCGATCATTCACAATATCCTCGGGTATTACAAGTATTTCACAACATTTTTGAAAAATAATCCAACAGCAACGTCCATTGTACACATGCGGAGTTGGAATAAAAACTGAATATTTTGAAAACCTGTCCACCACCACCACCATAATGGACTTAAACCCATCAACCTCCAGGAACCATGAAATGAATCCATAGAAATTGACCGCCAAGCCGCTCTGGAACTGGCAAAGGCTGGAGCAAACCTGCCACTTTCTTCATTTCTATTTATCCTCCTAGCACATGAAACAAAATTTTACTTATGCCTCTACCTCGTCACCCATCTTTGGCTAGTAATACTATTTTGAGAGCAAAGCTAACATCCTTTCGATGCTCGGATGGCCTGCCCATTATGGATCATGAGTTTCTTCAACAGTATTTATCTCTGTCCCCCACCTGAAGGCACATATAATCTGCTGCCTTTGGTATAGATCAAACTATCTTCAATCCAATACCGTCTTACCAAGCCATCTTTAATTTCCTACAACCACTTGGCATAATTAACATCCTTTTCAGCCACTATTTGATTCTATCAAGAAAATCAGATTCGACTGTCATCAAAGCCGATACATAAGCTTTTACGTATTTATGACTGAGTACATCAACAACTTAATTCTGCTTGCCTGTCTTATGAACCCACACAAAATCAAACTCAACCAAAAACTCCCGCTATCTCACTTGTTTTGCCAACTTCTTTTGGGACCTAAAATATGTGTTGTCTACATTATCTGTTAGAACGGTGAATTTCGTTTCTAACAAATAATGACGCCAAGTTTCAAGATAATGAACAACCGTCATCATCTTTTTCTCATGAGTTGAATATTGTTGTTCCGCTTATTTCAATTTTCGAATTTTATAAGCAATCAGATGACCTTCTTGTACTAATACACCTCCAATAGTACGGTCATATGCATCAGTGTGTACTTCAAACGGCTTCTCAAAGTCAGCATTCTCAATACCGGTTCAATTGAAACAACTTATTTTAACTTCTCAAAAGCTGGTTGGCACTCATCGGTACATTTCGATTTCCTATCCTTTTTCAATAAATTCGTCAAGGCGTTCACTTTCTTGGAGAAGCTTTGAATGAAACACCGTTAGTAGTTCACTAATCCAATGAAAGAATTAATTCAACAATCTTGAATGGACTTGGCCACTCCATGATAGCCTTTACCTTTTTTTCCATCCATTCTGATTTTTCCTTGACCAAACCAATGTCCCAAAAACATCACCTCTGAATAGCAAAATTCACGTTTTTCCTTCTTGACATGCAATTGGTGTTCTCTAAGCCATGAGGACACCTTCTTCAAGTGGACAAGATGATCACTCCGTGATCTACTATACATTACAATATCATCTAGATATACTACCACAATCCAAACACTCGTACAGTACATCATCCATCAGA
>CAIGRP010044820.1:3590-15616 GCA_903798385.1 Fraxinus cuspidata
TTTTTTTTTTTTTTTTTATGAATGGTGTCCTATTTCTATATATTTAGATATTTTCAAATTTAAATTACATGGTATAAATAATTTGAAACTTTGGGTAAAATCTTTAATGTGGTATTTTAAAAGTAACAAAAAAAAATTAATAGAAAATTGTGGTCACTAACAAAATTAGCGATAGTACCTAATGAAAATTTATATCAATAAGTTATTCATACATAATTACTAACATAAAATATTATTAGTGATCACTAACGCATGTTTGGGTGGAAAAGCTCAACTTACTTTCCCCTTCCATCTCGAAAGCAAGGTTCCTATTCTGTTTGTCGTGTCTTGAAATCCAAGTTGTGCCATTTACAATTCCTTAATGATTATCTAATATGGGATCTTAGGCAATTGCCTCATTTGTCTAGAGGTTGAGTCGACTCTAATTTGTTTTATTTATTCAACGTATCAATATTGCTTGTTATTATTGTTGAGCAAATAATAAAGGTACCAAAGGTGTATGTGAATTTGTGAATTATACGCATAAATTGTTAATTAATGGAATACAAATTCACTAAAACAATAATTGAGAAGATATATGTAAAAGAGTGTATACTTGTTATACTAAATGAACAACTGAAGAAGACAGAAATATGTAAATTTTTTCATAGACTCCACTCTCGACCTAACTTACCAAACATGCATATCAAATCTGTCGTGTTAATTATGCCCATAATCTTTGACACTAATTATTGAGAATTTAAGGATCACGTATCGCTCGATACTACTTGATATCAAATCAACCATTGGATTGAGATGTTGAAGTTGTATGACAAAATATGAAGGTATATGATCGCAAACAAAATAATAAAAGAAGATAAGAAATTATGGTAGAGGAATTATGAGATTTTATTTTACCACAAATAATGAAGATTGAGGAATATTACAATGATCCTAAAAGCTAGTAATCACTTTTCTCACTCTATTCTCACATATAATGAAATTGTATAGGAGAGCCAAATATATATAGGCAGTTATGACGACGTCCAAACCCTAATAGATGAGTTGTAGTTGAAGTAAAATGGCAAAAACGTGTTAAAACGCGAAAAAGGTCTGGACTGGGTAACCCTGTCGCTCGAACGATAAGCTAGCGGCTCAAGTGTCGACGTGCGACCAAGTCACGGGAGAAAACCTGCAGGTGTTACTCGATTAGCGAAAATGCGACGACATTTCTTCCCAATCCATAATTTCAACATTTTCAAATTCAATACAAATTCCAACTTGTAATAGGGCTCCAAAATAGAATTTCAACTTGAATAAGATTCTAATAGCATTCCAAACTGAATTTCTCTTGACGTGCATTTCAATTAGAATTGTTCAATAAGGAATTCGGATCACACCCAAATTCTAACAAAGTTATTAACCTTTCACGTGATCAATTGATCAAAAAGAAATCACTTTTCGTCTTGAGCACCAATCCCTCTAAAGCTATAAATTCAGTTTTATCCACTATTTTTTCCTACAATTTTTTCTCCAACAAAATTAAGGGAAAAATGTATAACAACGAAGATTTCAAAATACATTTTCAACCTCCAGCTCAGTTTAAAATTCTTTTAGTCTAATCTTGAATTCGCCCCCGATTATAAATGTGTTAAATCTAAAATATATTTGGTGCAACCTCCAACAAGGTCATTTTCAAGGGGCTAGAGATCCAGTTTACCTGCATTTATTATGCATTTTTTGTTTTTGAGTACAAGTTTGCTGTCATACCATCATAATATTGATGCAGAAAATTATCATATGGTCGTACCAAATAGCACATGGGCACATACCTATTGGTACGTTCAATGGTCCTATTTGATTAAAATCTCGTAACATGAGAATAGTACTCTTTTTTGTAAATTGTCGCGTTTTCGGAAGGTAATCAAACAAGTTGGCATCTAATTAGGGAACAAAATATTAATGTATCCTAGTACAAGTCCATTGCATGCACGTACAAAATATTTGCTAATTTTGGCTATGTTAATCTTATTTCAGGATGCTAATTATTTTGATCAGTCGTAGTTCTAATGTCTGTTCCATTGCAAAGGCCCACACCATGTAAGTTTTGCCCCTCGCTCCATTAATTAGACAACTATTTACATGTTAATTTATAATAAATATATTTTGTCGATAAAGTTGAAAATAATAAAAAAAAAGTTATTTTAAAACAAATATTTCGCTAAGGATAAAATAAGTAAATTGTTGGTTGTCATGTATTTTAGAAAACAACAAAAGGTGTTGCCTAGGTTCGTGGAGCATTTTCAAAATGCCTCACAATTAGACAGAGTATGGAAAAAGACAGTCAACTCTTGAGGAAGATACTTTATGATAGCTTTCTTTAAAAGTTTTTCAAGTCCAACAAATTATTTCCTAAAAAATATTTAAACATATTTAAATGCGATTTCTTAATTTTAGAAGTAATTTTTGACTTTTTAAAAGCTTTGTCAAATGAGCTTTAGGTAATCTCAAAAACTAAGCGAATCACGAGGAGCCTTGCCACTCCTTCCAAGAAAAACTTTTTCTAGTTTCATTTCGTGGACGAGGCGTTAACATCATACCGAAACAACCATAGAAAGTGGTTAATAAATTGGTAAATTTTAAGTTACATTATCTTTCTCTAGTTTTGATGAAACGGTATTTTTTCCCAAAAAAATTACAAAACAGAAAAATAAAAATAAATTCAATCTAATCTCTTAGGCAAAGAACTCAACCCAATCCGTTGGGAACTGGCTACTGCGGGACTAGAGGAGAGACTTTTCATCTTGGGAAAGTTGGCTAGTGGAATATGAAACGGCGTTTGTCTTAATATAACAAGCTCTTGTTGAAAAATGCAACGCACAGAAATAAAAATAAAAATGGAAGAGATGTCCAATTTACCAGCAAGATTTTTTAAGGTTATTTTGCCTTCGACCACTACCCAACAAAGATTGGTAAGTGTCATGCCTTCTTTTGTTTTCATTGATAACTAAAAATTGAGTCGTCAAATATATTATGTGTTTGTGCAGAGGATCCCGAATAAATTTGTTGAAGAATATGGAGATGAACTATCGAGTTTCGTCACACTTACTAATCCAATTGATGGCACTTGGTGTGCGAGGTTGGAAAAGGCGGAAAAGACATTTTGGCTTCAAGACGGCTGGGAAAAGTTTTTTGATGACCACTCCATCGATTATGGCTACTTTTTACTCTTCAAATACACTGGGAATTCAAACTTTAATGTTCATATATTTGACTTGACTGCAACTGAAGTTGACTATCATAATAATCGTAACTTTAGAAAGGATGAGAATAGTGATGACGATTCCGTTAAAATTCTAACTTCCTTCCCTAGTAAACCAGATATTTCTTCTACAAGAAATGGTTTGGAAAATGAACGTGGGATCCATGCAACATATGGTATACGACATGGAGTCGAAGGAGGTAACCGTGATGCAGCTGATCAGACCCCAAAATCTCACCGTTCTTATATAACACGAAGCAAATGTAAAATAGAAGGTGGAAGACTGGAAATTAAAACAGAGAATTTGAATACATCAAGTAAGTTATCCACAGTAAGTTTTGCTTACAAATAAAAAAAAAAAGAATTGGTGAAATATTGAGTCAGACTGTACCTATTTCAGGAAAATTTTCACCCAAGAATCCTTCATTTGGAGTCAGTTTGAAGCCATACAATCTTTTTCCAAGGTGTTGTATGGTAAGCTCTCGAGCTTTGTGCTTACTATGTTATATGTGTAGCTTTCATTTGACCCTAACGTGGTTAAGTTTTTTCTTATTTCTGAAGTACGTTCCTGCCGCGTTTTCTCGGCATATTCCTAGAGCTTCTGGGCATTTCGAACTTCATGATTCTGATGGTAAGAAGTGGTTATTGAGTATGATTCAACGAAAAAGGTGTAACTATTTATGCAAAGGATGGAAGACAGATATAAAGGAAAAAAACCTCAAGGTGGGAGATATATGTGTCTTTGAGTTGATCGACGTCAATAAATGTATGCTAAAGGTTTTCACATTTGGCAATACGGTTAAAATCCCGGATGGAGTTCAACAGGCTTGAATCTAGGAGTAGACAAGTTAGATTGTAAATGAATCATCTGTATAAATTCTAGTTCAATAAGGTTTCTTGTGAAGTTCAATGTCCTAAACTCATAGTTGCATGCATATGGTTATTTCTTAAGTGATATAGGACTGGACTCATTGCCCATGTAGGATGTTTAAATGGATGTTTTTGCATTTTTATTCACAAGGGCTTTGTTCAAAACAAATTGAGATGGAGAATAGCTCATCGCCTTGTGATATGTTTACATGAGCAATGATCTATCAAACACGGGAGTACTTACCAATGACATGACATATCAATTAATAATGATCGGCCAATTATATACTGAATTATATTCGAATGACGGGATTTGGCCTGATCGAGCATGTCAAACTCACACGTCGTGTTTCGGGGCAGCCTTCATGTTGGGCCTTGGTTTTGTTCTCGGGGAAGTTAATGGAAGTGATAATAGAAAAGTATCAATTAGAAAAGTATCAATAGAGAGCATGTTTAGCTAAAGTTAGAGCTCCTAAGCCAACATTCGTATAGCACAAATCGTTGTTAAAAAATGGGCGAATAAATCACTTCCATTATTGATCTTCACATCTTTTTTTCAAGATCTTAACTTGTTGATCGACTTGATTAACATAACAAGAACTCAACCGGTATGTCAAGTTGAATCCTTAAATTAAGATTTATGCAATTAAGTACCAAGACAAAACTTGGTTCTAAACCATACTTTTTTAATAGATTTTTTACTTAAAAAATCAGAGAACAATGGTTAGTATGATCAAATATTCCGTATGTAATATGTTGTGTGATGACACAGCTATAGCTTGTAAGATATCGTGGATTCAAAGAGTTGTTAGTTGTGATCATTCTCGTAACTATTTCTTTAAAGGAGAATAATACTGTTTGAATAGGGTGCGTGGCAGCACTTGTATTGATACTTTTTTTTTTTTAACTGTCCAATAAACAAATGATATATATCCTGTTAAAAATCATGACATTAAACGAGGGTTGAAGTGACATTGTTAATTGTAAGAAAATAGTAATCTATTCAAAATATTTTAGAAATAAAAATAAGTCTTAATTTAAGTTTTAAGCTTAACCAGCGAACCTTGATAACATCTAAATTGTGTACACAAACTTGAAATTAGTATGTCATAAAGGGTCATATTACATTACAAAATGTTAATTGGGATTTGACCCTTGGCCATAAAACCAAAATTGGCCACAAATCCAACTGATTACCCAGGATCGAGAGCCCCGATTAGGATTGACTTTCTCGATTAGAGGTAAGCTTCTCAATCGGTCAATTGTAGCCGATAGTTTCTTGAAAATGTGATAAAATTTAATGTTGTAACGTGTTGCGACTTACTATTCTAATGTAATGTAGTGATTTGTCAGAATTTAAGTAAAATCTGCAAATAAGAGTAAAAATGAGCACCAAAAAAATTGCTATAAAGGTGAATGATAAAGGGATTAAGTGCTATATATGTCAAATGTCCTTTCATATTATATTTGGCATGCTTGGGCCAATGTGCCCTTAAGAAAAATTTATTGGGCGAACTTACCAGGCTGAATCTTAATTGCGCATGTTTGGCAAGACTTATATAATATAAGCTAATGAAATATACTCTTAATTCACATATATCGCAGGAATTATGATATACTAATTTCATAAATAACATCTAAAATGTGGGATTGGGTAAGGTGGGGGTGATGATGAGTAATTTACGACCAGTTATTTAGGTAATTGTGACTAGTTAATTTATAATTTATTATCGAAAAATAAGTTGTGATATATAAAAACGTATGATTTGAGACTAAATTTGTAATTATGACCTATAGTTTGTGTCTTCGTGACTATGACGCTGTGTGATTTATGACTAGTCCATGATCGTGGCCATAAATTTTATGTTAATGTGAACTTGACCTATTTAATTAACAATAAAGGGTCACAAAATTTTATCAGTGATAACGTGTTTTTTGAAAAAATTCCACGAGTTTCTTAAATTTGAAAGCGTATCTTGAAATAATTGTAATTATGCAATTTTCCCTTATATTAAATGCATAGCTCAAGAGCTTACTTCACAATCTTCAATACTATAATTGATCTTTTCACTGCTATGCATTGAATCCAACATCTTCAAATTTATGGGTGTCTTCATTTAACATAGGAGTATTAATTACTATCTTAACTAATAGGACGAAAGGTTATATTTAAAAGTACCTAAAAAGGTGCTCATATGCACTGACCCTTATTAAAAGACCCCTTCAAAAAGTTGCCTATTGGAATATGAAAGGGCAGTTGTGGTTATATAACAAACTCTAATTGACAAATGCAACACAAAGAAAAAAAAATGGGAGAGAGGTCTAATTTACCAGCAAGATTCTATAAGGTTATTTTGCCTTCAACCACTACCCAACAAAGACTAGTAAGTGGCAATTTGCCTTCAATTTTAGGACTTCTATGTGTTTTCCAATTCCATTTGTTTCTTGTAATCCTTAAAAGTTCCATTTTTCTTGACTTCAGTGATACTAAAATCGAGTTGTCGATTATATAATGTGTTTGTGCAGAGAATCCCGAACAAGTTTGTCGAAAAATATGGTAATGAACTCTCTAGCATTGTCAAACTTACTGACCCTATTGATAGCACTTGGTGTGTGAGGTTGGTAAAGGTGGAAGAGACGATTTGGCTTCACGATGGCTGGGAAAAGTTTGTCAAGGACCATTCTATCGGTTATGGCTACTTTTTACTCTTCAAATACGAAGGGAATTCATGTTTCAATGTGCATATATTTGACTTGACGGCCACTGAAGTTGACTATCTTGATAATAATAGCAGTTTTGAAGGAACCAACTTTACTCGCAAACGAGTTATTTCCTCTTCAAGAAATGAAGGTGGGATCAATGCAACACAAGGTATAAGCCATGGAGTCAGAAGAGGTAACAGTGATGCAACTGAGAACTCAAAATCTCACCGTTTCTATCGAACACGGAGCAAATGTAACATAGAAGATGGGAGACTGGAAATTAAAAAAGAGAATTTGAATAAATCAAGTAAGTAATTCACATTAAATTTTGCTTATTATTTACTTTTGTTACCTTTAGAAATGATTTATTGATCATCCTCTTTCATTCAGGAAAATTTTCGCCTAAAAATCCTTCATTTACAGTTGTTTTGAAACCGTCCCATCTGTTAAAATATACCTTGGTAAGCTCTTGAGCCTTATGTTACTTTGTGAGTTTCATAGCATCCTATTATGTTACTCTTTTGAGTTTATTATGTTATATGTATAGCTTTTATTTGACCATAACATGGTTCGATTTTTTCTTATTTCTAAAGTACGTGCCAACCGTATTTGCTGAGCATCTTCCAAGCAAGTCAGGGTACATTAAACTTTGTGATTCTAACCGGAAGAAGTGGCTGGTCCGTTTCACTCGAAACATGAAGCATAATGATACCAATTTAAGCAGCGGATGGAAGACGGTTGTAAAAGAAAAAAGTCTCAAGGTGGGAGATACATGTGCCTTTGAACTTATCGACATCAATAAACTAATGCTAAAGGTTTTCACATTTTGCAACACGAGCACAATGCGAATCTAGCGGTCGACTAGTTAGAATGATAGTTGTAGGGCGATGACCTCAACGTGTTTGTTCTTAAGTTGTTCAATCTTATTTACGTCAAGTGCAATATTTGAGGCAAATATTTCAAAATTCAATGACAATCTAAGGTCTGTTCTCTTTACCATTTTCAAGCTGTTTTCTGTTTTCAATTTTTCAAAACAGTGAAAACGCGTTCCCTTTCCCATTTTTTAAAACGCTTTTTTGAAAATAAGTTAAAATTTTATAAAGAAAATCCAAAATAACACATTTGTCATTTTGAATGTTTTCAGTTATAATCAAATCAAAATTTTTAAAATGCGTTTTTTGTGTTTTCAAAACAATTTCTCAAAATACCAAAAAGAATACATTTTCAACAATATCAAAATGGACAATCAAAATACAAAACTCAAAATGAATTCAAAACTCAAAACACAAAACTGAAATACAAAGAGAACAACCCTTAAATTTTTTTTGGTCCATAATCTTCGAACATTGTAAGCTATGGCTTGATATAGGAAATAACTCATAGATTTATGATGATACATAAATAACTGATTGAGTTTATCAAACTCGTTATCATGACATTTTCGTTTTGACCTTAATTTTTTTCTCGAGGAAGTTTAATGAAGTTGGAAAAACACGTAACCAACTAGCATGTATCAAATAGATAGTTGTGGATCTATATGTTTAGGGACGGAGAGACGAGTTGTAGCCAACACACGACTTCACAAAACAAAGGACACTATCTAAAGTAACATGCGACTATATATAGGCAAATGCGACTACGCAGGCAGTACAAACATGATCTAGCAAAGAGAAAATAAGAAAAATTGAAAAGACTGTGCATCTCCCAGACGCCATCTCCTACTGTTTACATTTGATTTTGATTTTGAGGATCAACGTGAAATGATTCTGTTTTATTCAGGTGAAAAGCAATCAATTCACGGAAAATCTGGCCCTGATAATTCAATCAGCTGTAGGAAATAAAATCATGGGCGTTTTGAGTAATGAAGAATTTTTGTACAGGAACTGATGGCGAGGGGGATTGTTAAAAACTACTGGTCTCGCTCTTTAAAAGTTATCGCAATCTGGTTCTTCTGTGCAGTTACTTTTTACTGTCTATTCGAAATGGCCCTCCGTAATTCTGATTCTCACAAACCTACTACTGTTTCGGGTAATTATCGGTTTTTTTAATTGATTTACCTCTCTTTTAGTTAATTAATTAATGTTGAGATTGATGTGAATTGTTGACAGATCTGGTAAATTTTATGCTGATATGATTCTTTGACTGTTTGCTTGTTACAGTTTGGGTATATAAATTTTTCTTTTAGGTATACTGATTAAATGACTTCAAAAAATTCAACTGGTGAAGTGCTTGGTCCCCACAAATAAAATAATTTAGAGGGTTAAAAATGATCCGAGTAAAGCTGAAGCAAGCTTTACTCCGCGAGTATTGAGTAAAAGCTAAAGCTTAGTCGAGCAATACCGGTCGTGTCCTTCAGTTGGTTTATCTTTCAGTGAGAGTTTACTTTTGCTGATTTGTAGCCCAGTTGAATATTATTTATGAAATTCGAAAATTTTGATTATCTTTTGATAAATTTCCTAAATTTATTGCTCTGATAATTCTGAGAGTTTGTATGATCTAACCATCTTTCCACATTGAGACGAGAATATGTAACTTCTGTAGTATGTGAGGGTTACGCGAGTCTCGGGGTTTAACCTAATACATGCTGAAGTCCAAGTAAAAATAGGGATTTATTTTATGCTAACGTAGAATGTTATTGTGGAAACCCAATAATGACTACACTATTTGGCAGTCTGGAATTGTGGCCTCAGAATTGTGATTGGATGAATTTCATCCCTATTTGAATTGATTTAACAAACTTCAATTTCAACCCTCACAACTCGATATCACTAAATGCAGACTTGCTGTAGGAAAGGTTTTTTCCCATCTGATAACTGGAAAGAATAATAAGTAGCCATTAACTAGTATGACTTGAAAATATGAAGGCATCATCTATTTGTGGATTACTCTCAGGGCCAGATTGAAGGGTTTTTGGTATTATGTTTCATTAATTTATTTGCCAAACGCTCAGTTCAGCATTCTTGTTCCTTGGTATTTCATAAATGTAAAAGAACTCTAGGTGGATTACAAATTTCTTAGAGAATGAGTAGTAACGTTTGTATTTGCAACAGAGTCGTCCATTTCAAATGCTGAGCAGAGGTCAAGAATATATGCAAAAATGGCAAAAGATTTGGATGAGAATGGAGCTGTTTTTCTGAAACAAGGAGAAACTTCTCAGTCTTTATCGCTGTCAGATCTTTTTACTCTGGAGAATGGCACTGTAACACCCGTGCTCAGGGTAAATATTAAAACTTGAGTAACTTCAGGCATTTTCAATGTAATGCCAGCCTACACTATCGGTTGGATGATGAATGGTTTCCTGTTCTATAGGCCGCAAGTCCTCCAGTGCGAGCAAATGTTTTGCATCTGAGCCGAGAGTACTCTGTTCCAATCTCGTGAGTTGCATTTCAGCTTAAATTCTTCATACATTGCTGTGTCATATAAAAGAAACAAGAAAGCCTTTGTGTGATTGAAGCAAGGAGGAAGCTGGCCTCTTTAGTAGGGGATTCATATGTGCATGTTTGTTTTTCTTCATTAGAATGCTTTTGCTGTAACAAGTGATTGGAGATTCCAGAGGCTCGAGCTTCTGCCTACTTCCTTTAGTTTCATGCATATTGGTACGAGTGGGAGGCTGTGCAACTGCAACTGTAAGCAGATTAAAGGAAAGGATTTATTCTAGGTTATCCCAAATTAATGTAATGGATTTTGAGATTTTAAGTCGATTTTATAAATATGTCGGTTGAGTGAACTTGAAGTCGAGATTTACTAAAAACCTTAAGCCCTGGGGTGATTGCTGAGAAATTTGGTGATGAAATAGTATCTGAAAACTAATTGGCCATGGGAGACATAATTCCAGGCTCACAAACTAGATATGAACAAGTTCTAATACCTTTGCTGTAGAAAGATTTATAATCAAAGAAAGTTCACTTTGGCACAACCAAGAAATTTAAATGATTGTTGCACAAGTCAGAGTGAGGAGCAATAATCACATAAACTAGGAGATAAACATGAACAATGGTTGAGATCGACATTCGCATAATTAACTAGGATGCTACATGTGTAAACATTACACTTCTACCAGTTATTTATATTTGAGGAAACAATTTAAATGTCCTATTGGGATATTATATGCCTTGGTAATTACCTTCCAAGGTTTGCTCTGACAGAAATGGAATATGTCAAGTTTCGATGCTATTAAATTTGAATTCTTGCCCGTGCATCTGTTCTTGTTATTGTTATAATTTATGAGCAATGTAGTGTGACACGTAATGTAATTTTGTGGGGTGTATGATAAATAGCATATGGTTACCTCATTTTTCTTATTACATAATTGAAATGATCGATTTCCTTCTTATCTTGATCTTTCTGCAGAGAGGCTGTGAAAAGTATATTTTCTCCATACTTCAATAAAGGTAAAGACAACAATGCTTCATAGCTACCACTTGATATCAATATTTCCTTTTTCCTTTGGTGTTTAACCTTGAGCTACACCAGTGTTCTCAGAATCTTTTATTTTAAGCGATAAAACTTCAACTATGGGCATGAAAAGAAATTCTTCATTTGCGCATCTTTTCCTGTTATCTGTATGATAATTTGTTCTTTGCTTAGCAATCTGGTTTCAGAACTCCTGCATGTACCATTTTAGCATGTTCCACGCATCACATCACATAGCTCCTGTGCCTGCCACAGAGGAGGAGGTAATCATACTGTCAGCCCAAGTCTTCAAGTTTCCTTCTTTTACTCTTACCAGAACATAGCTCTCACTCATGCACAACCTTCTTGATTTTCAGATTGAAGTTGAGGCTAGTGCTGTAAAAGCAGTTGCAGAGGATGTCTGCCCGTTACATATTATCTTAGATAGGGTGGTTTTGACTTCAACTGGTGTGCTAGTAGGTTGTTGGCAGGTTCTGTTTTAATCTCTCTCAACTCCATTAGCCAAAGTTTTCCCTTTTTTATTTATTTTTATTTTTTTTCTGTAATTTGGATGTTACATTTGAGTCTGCCATTGTAAGCCATCAACACCTTATAGTTTGGGGTTTATGATAACCTGTGTTACATATTGAAGCTGGGATGGTATGTAGGGGTTGTTTGACAAATCTTTTGATCTCAACTTTTTAAGCTTTTGCAATGGGTAAATAGCACAGAACGTCCTTACCTTTCAATGTTATTGTGCAAAACGTCCTTACCTTTCATTTTTTGGCATTTTCATCCCTACCTTCCACTTTTCATTGCG
>CAIGRP010044837.1:0-34928 GCA_903798385.1 Fraxinus cuspidata
ATATATATATATATATATTAATTTATTGTATCTTATCAACAACATTTCATTAGTTAGTTCATTTCGTCTTTGATAAAGGTCGTCCAAAATGTCATTGAGAGGACATAAAACAACTATTTTTCCTTTTTTTTAAAAAAAAATAATAAATACAAAAGTGAATGAACTATTTTTTTTTTTCTCATTTCAAAGTAGGCAAATGGAATTTTTATTTTTATTAAAACCATTATTAAATTGATATGTGCTAATTAATGAAAGTTTAAATATAAGAATTGGATAAAAAAAATAACGATACAAGTATTATAATGAGCAAAGGTCGAGGACTTAAAATACAAAATAAATGCAGTGCAAATGGTAAAAATTATCACGTGAACATAATAATCCATATACAATGATTTCTATGTAAATACTACATTGATAAGTGATACAAAAATGCCTAATCCCAATTTTAAAGAATTATAAAATATGCAATCTTGAGGAAGTCATGAAAATACCATCAATTGAAATGGAATTTTGCAAGTAGAACAATTCTTTTGGTGAGTCTACAATGTAGAAATGGCAAAATGTCCTACCCTACCCTATCCTTCTCCATTCTATGACAAAATAGAATTATTTTTATTTTATTTCTAAATTTAAATTGCGTTAGAATTTAATGAAATAAATATGTTCGGAAAGTATTTATAAACAATTTAAATAATAAATTGATTAAAATAAGTAATAAATAAGTAGATAGTACTTGTAAATCCCTCAAAATGTATGAATAATGATAATTTGAGTGTTTGTAAACAATAGTCAAATATAGGCATAGTAAAATGGAGAAATGAGATTGGAAATGAAGATATTTTAATCACCGCCTTACTCGTAAATTTCTAAGTGCATGCTTCGTTCCCATCTCTATTATTGTGATCGGAAATGATGGATGAATTCCAAATTTCAACAATAAGGGTCACAAGTCCAACTCGTGGTTGGAAAATTGGAATCTGATGCGATGATGAATCTCAATCTTCCACAATGTCTTCACAAATTAAAGAAAAAATAGAAACATTTACGATTGGACACATGCACAATGAGATAAAAGAGTCCTTATTTCAACTTCATTCTTTAAAAAAAAAAAAAAAATCAAATTAATGTTTAATTAAATTTGTTTTCAAATTATTATTATTATTATTTGCATGTAAGTTTAATTTTTTTATTTTTTAATCACACATTTTTTCGGAAAAAAATCTCATTTTATAAAATTTATTCTAAAATATTAAGCTCAAACCCAATGCATAGTCAAGCAGGAGTTAAATTTCTTAGCTTAATTATTAAAAAATAGTAGTAGAATATCTAAGAATTATTAAGTCCGTGTTTGATATAGATTAAAATTTGATTTTAACATCAAATCGAAGTAAATAATTAATTTAATCATACATAAATGAGATTTATAACTTTTTTTTCATTAATTATCAAAATCTATTAAAAAATCAATTTTAATCTACAAAGAGCGGCTAAATCATTATTCATTGACGAAGGAATAGAATTAAGGCCATAAGGGTATGTTTGATAGGCAAATGTGGAAATGAATTCCAATTCCATGTTAGTTGAAAAATAAAAACTCATCAAATTTATAAGAATTCGTTTTTCTTGAAAACAAATAAAATGCATTATAAAGTGGTTGTACTTTAGAATCCGGTTTTCATTTCCACGTTGCAATCAAACAGTCAAAGTGAAATCCTTTGTTTTTTCGAATGTGACATTGTTCATGAAATTTGTTACAATCAAATATGGCCTTAATTCTATTTCTTCGTCAATGAATAAAACAAAAGCAAATCGTGTTGGATCGCTAAATTTGTCCCCTCTTTTTGACCTATGATAGTATTTATATTATTTTAAATGCCTCAATTAGCGGATTATTGCATTCCTTCCTCTGCACACAAGCTTGATTAAAAATTATTCAGGAAGTCCCTGACTTATTGTTTTGTACGAAGTTGGTTTTTAATTTTCGATATTTTAACGTCTGACTTTTTTAATAAAAACTTTGAGATAGATTTGTTACATTTCGCAGATGTTAAGAACGAAAAGAACAAATTTCCCTTATAAAATACCATTTCTCACTTTCAAAATAGAGGCAAAATTTTATTTTGTATGATATTCAACGTGATTATGGTTTTAAAATATTATAAAAGGTAGACCTAAATTGTTCGCTGTGAAATGTGGACAAGATCATTCGGGACGATAGAGGCAAAGTCAAGCTTACAATTTAGACTGTGTTTGGATACAAATTTATAAATTTAGTTAAATTCAAATATTAATTTTAACTATACATACATAATTATTATATCAGCCCCGTTTGGTTCACATTAAAATTTTCATTTTCATTTTCAACCACACATTCTTTAATAAAATAATATTTTTCATCACATAAATAATTTTTCATTCTTTTTCAACCACTCATTCTCTATCAATCTACTATTTCAGAATACATTCTTCCAAAATAATGTGGCTCAAACACACCTTCAATATTATTCACATATTTCATGAAATTATTACTATTTTTCTTACTAAGGCTCTTTATATGCAATTTATAAAATTATCGGGTTGCTTAACGGGGACATGACTTGACTAAGAAAGAAACTATCAAAAACAAATGTTATTATCCATATTGCTTATTGGGAATATGATCAAAATGATAAAATTAGTCAAATGAATTCAAAAACAACTCTAAAGTTTTAAAAGCTCGTTTTGACTCCTCAAAAATCACGCCAACGAGTCCATAGTCGTGTTATTATTTTTATGGTTAGAAAATATAAATTATTTATTATTTACTTATTTTTCTCTCATTTACAAAACTAGCAAATATACCCCTCCGTTTGATTCTCATTACTGTAGAATGAAAATGAAAAATAGAGTCGTTATTGAGCCCTACACAAAGAGATAGAAATTTAAAATTAATGACTTAATGTGATGGATAACGGTCATATTTCTCATTTTCATGGATAAAAAAATGATAAACAAACGAAGGCCTGAAAAACATAATCCGTGACAACTAACAAGCTCTAATATTTGGAATCTTATGTCAACAATGACGTCACTCTCTTACCCAAAGTATTAATTTATCAATTATACTATTTGTACAGTTATACTTGATTATAATAATTGACGGTGATGTATTGTCAAAATTCAGGCAGTAATTTAAAAAATAATTTTTGAAATGGATGAATTTGATGTTGCAAGTGTGAATTGTTAATCAATATTGTCAAATTAAATTGTACATATATCATGATTCATTAATTAATTGACAGCAAATCATAAAAGTTAATCGACCTTACAATTTAGCATAACCATTGTTTGATTTAGTTAAAAAAAACAAAATTTTAATAAAAAATAATAGTTAAAAATTTGATAATGATGTGTGGAATTTATGAAATATGTAATTAAATTAATTATTAACTTTAACTTAAATTATTTTTCAAATTTTTATTTAGAATAGTTGCTTAATATATTGTAACTTTTATAAGGAATGCTTATGTAATGATATTTTTTTAAAAAAATCTAGATATCAATAGTAGTTTTGTGTGATCCAGTAAATCAATAACATCGATCATATTTCCTGATTCTCGTAATAAATTTCCATAATATCCCCGGTTTGTCCCATGAACTCCACCAATAATCGCCAATATTGGTTCACAATACTTCGTCGTCAGTCTCTATCAACTAATATGATGTAAATTGAAAAAAAAAAAAGGCCGACTTGTCTTATTGAGACATTAGTACAGGCTACTATTAAAAGTCACTTGACCGCAAATTATTAAATCCAATACTACAAAAATCAATTCAATGCATGACAATAATGTACGAACAAGGTGACACTGTCACATAAAGATCGCTTTTTGACGGAAATTTATTGATGAAAATTATAACAAATTTTGATAAATTTGATGTAATCTTTGGTTGAAAGCTAATAAAATTTATCAACTTGTAATTTTGCATGAAATATGTGATTAAATTAAAATATAATCAGTTTGAAATTTGATAAAATTTTATGCAGCGTCCTCTATCCATTCCCAAATTCTACCGTTTGGTACATATTAAAATTCTCATTTTCATTATTCTACTTATTTTTAACCATACATTCTTCAATAAAATAATATTTTACATCACATTAATAATTTTTCATTTTTTTTCAACCATATATTTTCCATCAACCTATTATTTTAAAATACATTCTTCCAAAATAACGTGGCTCAAACACACACTTAATTGCTATCTCTACCCCTCTCTTGAGTGTTGTGACTTTTGTCTTGCTCGCTACGTTATCGTATGCCCAAGAAACAGCCTTTTTTTACTCTCTTTCTATTTTTCGGCTCCACATTCTCAAACAAACAGTTTTTTTTTGGAACCAATTCTTGATTTTGGCTCCCTTTTTATATAAACCCATCTGCCTAATGGTTTTCTTCAGAACTTCGACACTATCACTCGATGAAACCTGACATACCAAAAGCTAGCCAAAAAGAATAGGAGGGAATGTCTGTGTTTCAATTTCACACCCTTTTTTTACAAACTATGGAACGTGATTTTCTCCTCAACCCAATTTTCTCACGTGTCTTCACTGGCTTTCTGCACCTGGTTTTGTTACTGATCATATTTATATCATGGGTTCACAAGAAAATGAGGAGTAATGACGATGAAAGCATGAAGCAGAGTGTTAGGCACAATAGGCTCTTACACTATAAACCAACACTGATTTCATGCTTGGTTTTTTCGTTGTTTAATCTTGTTTTATGCCTATTGAACCATTTTTATTGGTATAGAAGCGGCTCGTCTGATGAAAAGATTCTCACTTCACTGGATTTGGGAACAAAAACATTAGCCTGGTTAGCCCTCTATGCTTACTTGCAAAGCCAGTTCAAGAAATCAAGTGAAACTAAGTACCCACTGAGTTTAAGGCTTTGGTGGGTGCTTTTCTTCTCTGTTTCTTGTTATTGCCTAGTGATAGACCTTATTTATTACCAAAAGCACCAAACTTTATCTACTTTGTTTTGGATATCTGATATAACTTCTATGGTCATGGGTTTATTCTTCTGTTATGTGGGGTTTTGGGGCAAGAAAGAGGACAGAGATAGCCTTCTTCAAGAAACCCTTTTGATTGGTAGAGAGTCGAATAAAGCAATCAAGGGGGATGAAACTATAACTCCTTATGCCAATGCTAGTATTTTTAGTATCATCACTTTCTCCTGGATAGGTCCTTTGGTTTCTCTTGGCTTCAAGAAAACGTTAGACCTCGAGGATGTCCCTCAGTTGGCCATTTTCGATAGTGTAAAAGGGGCATTTCCAATTCTAAACAATATATTTGAGTCTGATAGTGGGGGGAGTAATGGGGTGACCACACTTATGCTAGCAAAAGGTTTAATTTTCACAACCTGGAGGGAAATTTCTTTATCTGCTATCTATGTACTTGTATATACGTTGGCGACTTATGTAGGTCCATACCTAATTAACGACTTTGTTCAATACTTAAACGGACAGCAAGATTTTGAAAATGAGGGCTATGTCTTGGTTTCTGTTTTCATCATTGCAAAGATGTTTGAGTGCTTGTCAATGAGACACTGGTACTTCAAGGTGCAGCAAGCTGGATTTAGGGCCAGGGCAGCATTAGTTGCCAAAATCTACAACAAGGGTTTGACCCTTTCCTGCCAATCAAAGCAAGGTCATACCTCTGGGGAGATTATTAATTTTATGTCGGTCGATGCAGAGAGAATTGGAGAATTTGGTTGGTATATGCATGATCCATGGATGGTGATTATACAGGTTGGCTTGGCATTGGCAATTTTATATAGAAATCTTGGGCTTGCTTCTCTCGCTACACTTGTTGCTACTATTCTGGTGATGCTAGCAAATGTTCCCTTGGGAAAGTTACAAAAAAAATTTCAGGACAAACTAATGAAATCAAAAGATAAAAGAATGAAGGCAACGTCTGAAGTCTTGAGGAACATGAGGATTCTCAAGCTTCAAGCTTGGGAGATGAAGTTTCTGTCTAAAATTCTCGATCTTAGGAATGTTGAGGCAGGATGGCTGAAAAAATATGTGTATACTGGGGCCCTAACCTCATTTCTCTTTTGGGTTGCCCCTACATTCGTGTCTGTGGTAACTTTTGTTGCTTGTATGGTTATGGGGATCCCACTTGAATCCGGGAAGATACTGTCCGCACTTGCAACCTTTAGAATTCTTCAAGGGCCAATTTACAGTCTTCCTGATACAATTTCTATGATTGTTCAGACTAAGGTTTCTCTTGATCGAATTGCATCATTTCTTTCCCTCAATGAGCTGCAGACAGATGTCGTAGAGAGGCTTCCCATGGGCAGTTCTGACATAGCAGTAGAGATAGTCGATGGGAATTTTGGCTGGGATTTATCGTCTCCTTGTCCAACATTGAAAGATATTAACCTCCGAGTTTCTCATGGCATGAAGATTGCCATCTGTGGTACGGTTGGTTCGGGCAAGTCAAGCTTACTTTCCTGTATTTTGGGGGAGATGCCCAAAATTTCAGGAACCATTCGGCTCAGTGGAAGAAAATCCTATGTAGCTCAGTCACCATGGATACAAAGTGGAAAGATTGAAGATAACATACTGTTTGGTAAGGACATGAACAGACAACACTACGAGAGAGTTCTTGAAGCATGTTCACTAAAGAAAGACCTGGATATTCTCTCTTTTGGTGATCAAACAATTATTGGTGAAAGGGGGATCAACTTGAGTGGTGGACAGAAGCAGAGGGTACAGATTGCACGTGCTCTGTACCAAGAAGCTGATATATATTTGTTTGATGATCCATTCAGTGCTGTGGATGCACATACAGGAACCCATCTGTTCAATGTACGTTCCACTTCTCCTTATGATTGTTCAAATCTAATTCTTGTTGTACTCGTGCTTAATCTTGTTAACCCTGTTCTTGCTTCCCATGGGCCCCAATTGAATAGAACTATAAAGATATGTTTTTCTACTAGTGTTATGATATTTATTGTGTTCAAATGGCAGGAATGTATATTGGGTCTTCTGAACTCAAAAACTGTTATTTACGTCACACATCAAGTTGAATTTTTACCAGTAGCTGATCTGATTTTGGTGAGGTGTTCATTTCTTTTTCGTTTCATTTGTTGCGGTGATTCTTCATCCAGGTCACAAAACCTAATTGCTTTATCATCAGGTTATGAAAGATGGGAGGATTACACAAGCTGGAAAGTACAACGATATTCTAAAATCTGGTAGTGATTTCATGGAACTAGTCGGTGCACACAGGGAAGCTTTATCAGCGCTCGATTCCATTGAGGTTGGTGAGGATAGCAGAACAAGAAATGCTAAGAATTCTCTGCAGAAAAATGAATCTCTTAATGATCAAAATGATAAAACAGATACTGCAAAGGGGACAAATGGACAGCTTATTCAAGAAGAAGAAAGAGAGAAAGGTCAAATTGGTCTATCGGTTTATTGGAAATATATCACAACTGCATATGGTGGACTCCTTGTGCCCTTCATATTGTTGGCACAAATTCTGTTTCAATTACTTCAAATCGCAAGCAATTATTGGATGGCTTGGGCAACTCCGGTGTCCGAGGATGCAGTACCTCCTGTTGGGGGTCCTACTCTTATCATTGTCTATGTTGCTTTGTCAATTGGAAGTTCATTTTGTGTTTTTGCCAGAGCCTCGCTGCGTGTCATGGCTGGTTACAAGACAGCCAAAATACTTTTCAACAAAATGCACATGTGCATATTTCGTGCCCCCATGTCTTTCTTCGATTCCACTCCAAGTGGACGCATTTTAAACAGAGTAAGAAAAATTGCACGTTTGTGTTGTATTAGGAACTTTATATTTTTTACTGTTTCTTTTAAATTGGGACTCATTATTATTGCTAAGGGATGATGGTATACTGTCACAGGCATCAACAGACCAAATTGCAGTGGATTTGAACATTGCACCTTTAGTTGGAAGTTTTGCTTCTACATTAATACAGCTTCTAGGAATTATTGTGGTTATGTCGCTAGTTGCATGGCAGGTCTTCATTGTTTTCATTCCTGTGATTGCAATTTGTGTATGGTTACAGGTAGCGTGCATCGTCTCTCTAGATAACTTAATGCAGCTTTAAAGTCTCATTATAGCATTATCCAGAAGGATATTCTCTACTTTGCAGCTCTTTGAAAGTATAACTCATCTTTCATCTTCTGCAGAATTATTACATAAAATCGGCACGAGAACTTTCTCGATTAGTCGGGGTGTGCAAAGTACCTGTAATACAGCACTTTTCTGAGACCCTCTCCGGATCAAGTACGATTAGAAGTTTTGACCAGGAATCCAGATTCCGTGACATGAGCATGAAACTCATTGATGCATATTCTCGGCCGAAGTTCCATACTACTGGTGCGATGGAGTGGTTATGTATTCGCTTGGACATGTTGTCACTAGTTACTTTTGCCTTCTCGTTGATTTTCTTGATCTTGATCCCTGAAGGAACCATTGATCCAAGTAAGTTTTATTACTTCACGTGAAATCTGCATTTATATGTATGACAGAGACGGCTCACTCTTTCTCTTCTTCTTAATAAATTTGAAGGTGTTGCGGGCTTAGCAGTGACGTATGGGCTTAATCTAAACTTGTTACAAGCATGGGTAGTATGGAATCTTTGCAGGATGGAAAATATGATTATATCGGTTGAAAGAATACTTCAGTACACTTCTATACCGAGTGAGCCTCCTCTTGTTATAGAATCAAGTAGGCCAGAGAGTCAATGGCCATCAAATGGAGAGATTAGTATTCAAAACCTTCAGGTGATTTCTTTTTGAAATTTACTGGTAAATCATCTTGATGATTCGGGGTTTGTATTGAACTTCTTATTCTGAGCTAATGCATATGAGTTTGGATTGTAGGTCCGGTATGCTCCACACATGCCTCTCGTGTTACAAGGCATCACATGTACTTTCTTTGGAGGGAAGAGGACTGGAATAGTCGGGAGGACAGGCAGTGGTAAATCGACTCTTATACAGACCCTCTTCCGCATTGTTGAACCTGCCGATGGACAAATATTGATTGATACTACCAATATCTCATCAATTGGACTGCATGATTTGCGATCTAGATTGAGCATAATTCCACAGGATCCGACCATGTTTGAGGGGACAGTTCGAAGTAATCTGGACCCCCTTGAAGAGTGTACAGATGAACAGATTTGGGAGGTGGGGTTGGTAGAAGGAACATAAATGTTTATCTCTAGATTGAATTTTGCATTATTTTGATGAGCTGATGAAATTTCTTCTTCATCTTAGGCTCTTGATAAGTGCCAGCTTGGAGATGAAGTTCGCAAGAAGGAAGGCAAGCTCGATTCTTCAGGTTTGCCTTTTCCACCGATTTAATTCCAAAATGTTCTGATCTTGACTTCTTATTTCTTGGTTTTCTACTGAACGGCAGTGTCTGAGAATGGAGAGAATTGGAGTGTTGGTCAAAGGCAGCTAGTTTGTCTTGGACGCGTCCTACTAAAGAAAAGCAAGATTCTTGTGCTTGACGAGGCCACTGCTTCAGTCGACACAGCAACAGATAATCTGATTCAACAAACTCTCAAGCAACACTTTTACGACTCAACAGTTATAACAATTGCACATAGGATAACATCTGTGCTCGACAGTGACATGATTCTATTATTAGATCAAGGTATATATGACCTTATTATAGTGTCAGAAATTACTAGTCTCTCTGTTAAGCTACTTGGAATTTAAACATTTTGTCGTATGTTGCAGGACTCGTTAAAGAATTCGATTCTCCAAAAACGCTGCTGGAGGACAAATCATCTTCATTTGCAAAGCTTGTAGCAGAGTACAGCATGAGATCTAGTTCTAGTTATGAAAATCTTGCAGAAATTATAGTACAAGATATCTTTAACCTTTGATGATCATGATCACGATGAAAATCTGCAACCATAACAACACTAGATACTTATTTTGAACTTCTTGATGGTTGGGTTAAGCTCTAGCCTACGACACTGGCTGGAGACAATGTCCCCGAGCTGCTAGACTGGCCTCTAGCCTCGAATGATCCTACGACCGACAAGTATAGCTGGTGTTCTAGACAAATATTTTATGGTCGAGCATATATTATCTTGTACACTATTTTTGAAATAAATTTGAATGTGTTGAGCTTATCAAATTTGTCTTGTTTTTCACTAGTGTTTGGTTGTCAACAAGACATGATTCTACACTTGGATGAAATCAAAGGGTTCAAACCCCATTTCATAGAGAGAACTGCAACCTTACTTTTCTTCCACAATAATTTTCCTTTAAAGGCCAAAAAAAAAAAAAATAGAGAGGCTTTATTAGTGTTTTTACTTGCTAAAATCCTAATTCACGTGAAGTTCAAACCACGATCTTCAATAAAAATAAAAATCATAAAGAAGTAATAGAGGTCGATGAATTCAGTTCGGCGTTAGAGCTAATTTACTTTAGCCCATGTTTGATGCACATTCTTAAGAAAAGAATGCATTTTAAAAAGTGATGTGATGAAAAATATGTGATTAAAAAAAAAAGAAATGTTTTGGATTTGCGTGTAATATTATTTTATTGTGTGATTGAAAATGAGTATTGAAAGAATACATTTTTTAAAGAACGTGAATCAAACACGGCCCTAGTAGTTGAATGATTCAAAAACTTTTGAGGACCAATGACACAACGTTAATTAACTTTAGAAAATACTTTACGGACCAATTTGAAATTTGAACAAAAACTTCATCGACTATTTTTAATATTAACTTTCCTTAAATTTGTTTATATTTCAAGAGCTCTTCATGGGGTGGCAATGGGGTCAAGTCAGGTCGAGTCTGTTTGATTCTTAAACACCCAAATACTGCTTGCGTCCACAAATTAGGTTGAGCTCGGTCTTTTGGCTCATTGATTGAGTGTCCATGAGCCGACTTTTTAAAAAGGAATAAAATAAGCTAAAAAATGAGTTAAACTTGCGAAAAAATAAAACTTGTCTCATACGAGCTCAAAACCGCCTATGAATTACGCAGGATGAACCACGCCTGCAGGTTGATACCGACTGCCACCTCTAGCTCCTTGTGATCTTCTTTCTATCTGGGCTAATATTTTCATCACAACCCGTTCTTTTGAGATCCAATTCAGGCCCATAATTTAGGGGGTTGGTGGCCCATTACGGAGGTTGAGTGTAATTTCGTTTCTGCAACTTGAAGCAAAGAAGAAAAAGGAAAAATCTACAGGTACACACAATGAGATTCTCATCTACTCGATTTCATCTGTTCAAACTTCTCAAGAACCCTAGATTCTAATTTGAGAAATTTAAAATCTTTATATTTTTTTGGTACTTATTGCGTTTTTACAAAAATATTTCTATGGAGGCAGCAAGAACTGCAGAAACCTCATTCTTCAATCGACCCTCCTTCATCACTAATTCAAGTCCCTCATATTTAACTCTCTGTAACCCCCAATTGAAATTATCCCCAAAGTTTCCGTCCAAAATACTGCGATGCAGCATCAGTTGTACTTCGAGAACTTTGTTCTTCAACTCGACTTTCAGTCACAATACAGCAACTCCCTTACCTATACTTGACGCAAAACATAGATGTTGTGGGAGTGATAATAATGCGGAGTATGCAGTTAATTTTTGGGAGGTTTTGGTGAGGAAGGTGTTGGTGATGGCAGCTGCGGCAATTGGAGTGGTCGTGATAATGGGGTGCAGGAGAGTGTTAGCAATTGAGGGGGCTATGAATGTGGGCTACGGGGTTTGGCAGCAGAGTTTGGTAGCGTTGAGGAGCTCCGGGCCTAAGGTTTTGCAAGTGCTGATGGTTTTTAAAGAGCAGGGATTGATACTTGCTGCGCTCTTGGGACTCTCGGCATTTTTCTCCATGGCCGAGACCTCAATCACTACACTCTGGCCTTGGAAAGTATGGGTGAATTATAATAACGAATAACTGTTATCTAGATTTTCAAGTAAATTTTATGTCTTTGATGTTCCTTGAGCTGCATTGCAGAGAATACTTCGAATTTAATATTCTCATGATTTAGAGTTGCATTGATTGGAATAATGAGATATTATGCTGGT
Organism: Fraxinus cuspidata; assembly: GCA_903798385.1. NCBI lineage: Eukaryota > Viridiplantae > Streptophyta > Magnoliopsida > Lamiales > Oleaceae > Fraxinus > Fraxinus cuspidata. Next base: position 12,077 of record CAIGRP010044837.1, read on the forward strand.
TGTACTTGTGCTCATTCCCTTGATTTTGGTACATCGTTCATGTTGAGCCTAAATAGGTTTTCAGATATGTAATGGGCATGTTTCTTGCACTCAATGCTTATTGGTAATCTTGATGCCTTTTGATAGAAATCTAGATATATATATCTCAGTTATACTGTCCTGAAGTAACTGGAAATGCTACCCTTCATCAGACGTGCTGGTGATGTAGATATAGTTCGCAGAACAATTTTTCTATTTGCATTCTACCCTCCATTCTTGTGCACTTTGGAACAAGCCATCCAATTGTTAGATTTGTTAATGGTTTCTATTTAAATGGCTAGTTCTATGTAGTGTCTTTGTTGCAGAAACTTCAACGAGCATGAGATAGTGTCTAGAGTCTCAATATCATAGCATTTCATTATTGTCTTCCAATAAAAAACATCCATCGTTCTTGGATATTATAAAGCTCTAGGCATATAACTGGCACTTTATCTAATACTGAATTTTACTTTCTTAAAAATGGATGTAACTGGCGCTATTTCAGTTTTGGGCGTATTTTTCCATTATTCTAGCCTAAAATTTCATGGGAACTCAAATATTCGTTCTCCAGTTTATTTTTCAACAATTCTTCTGGAAAAAGACTCGTGGATATCACAATTGACCAGATCCTGATATTGTAATGAATCTCAGGTACGGGAGTTGGCTGAAAAAGAGTCCGAGAATGGTGTTTTCAAATTGCTACGCAATGATGTCACTCGATTTCTGACTACTATACTCATTGGCACGACGTACTGCTCATTTTGTTTCATTTAGCAAACATTGCTTACTCTTTTTCATTATGAACATGTTTTCTTATTGTGTATATTTTTTCAGAGTGGTGAACATTGGTGCTACAGCATTAGTCACCGAGGCTGCGACAGCAATATTTGGTGAAGCTGGTGTGAGTGCAGCAACTGGAATCATGACGGTACGTCTGGAGTTTCTTTCTTTAAAGATTCATGAATGTGAATTAGACTAGAGTTGCATTTTAGTGGTCCCTAGTCCAACTTAAAAAACCAGTTACACATTTGCCATTTAAACGAATTCCTTATTGTTTTTTAGAAAAGTAGCCTAGCTGGGATATGGTACATAAACATATGGACATGTTAATTCATCCAACATTCTGATACGCTTGAATATGTTGATATGTTCAAATGTTAAAAGATAGTTGTTTTCAGAACAAAAAAGGTATGTTGGAATTATTCTTGGCTCTATTCATATATATATAATGTCTTCCTTTTATGGGGGTATCAAACCGATTTTTTTTTTTTGTAAAGGAACATTGCATCTCGAACTTTTGGTTCCAGTATAGTAATGTGTTTAAGATGATTCTTGGCCCTGCCTCATCGAGCAGAAGTATATTTCTTCATTTTCTTTTTCTGTATGTGGTTGTTAAAAGAGAAATTTATTCCGTCAACGATACCAGGTTGCCATTTTGCTGCTCACCGAAATTACTCCAAAGAGTATTGCTGTTCACAATGCCACCGAGGTTGCTAGGTTTGTGGTAAGTTTAGAGCTTTCTCTTACTTTAAAGTTAGAAAAAATTCTGATCAAATCGCAGATATTTATTTATCTAATCCTCTACGCCCTCCCCCACAAAATACTGAAAGAAAAAAAAGATAAACACAAGTCTAGTGCTATGTTTTTTTTTACTTTTGATGAAGTGTCTCTTGTGATGCCTGTAGGTTAGACCAGTGGCTTGGCTTTCCCTAGTACTGTATCCTGTCGGAAGAGTTGTAACATATCTGTCAACGGGAATGCTAAAACTTCTTGGTTTGAAAGGAAGAAGGTATGGTCTATCGTAAATGATTTTTCCAGTTCATGGCATGTTTGGTATTACCTCCTTTATTAGATTTTGTATGGCCAAGTTTCTTGAAAGACTTATTGTGCTCGTCAATCCTGTTACTTTCAAGATTATCTATATGAAATTTTAGATTTGAGATATGAACTGAAAAGGTAGGTGAGTATTCTCCATTCCTAATAAGATAAGTCTGAACATGCACATTAAAAACATAAAGAGTACTGGATATAGGGTGTGAGATGTAGGGTGTAATTCTTACTATTCTGGTGGAGGTGGAGAAAAGTGTTCACACAACAATTGGCATGATTATTCTGTTGTAAGATACACAAACAATATTATAAGAATGGTCAGGGTGCAGTAGATGATGCTTCAAAGCCATAGTAGAACCAAATCTTAACTGCTAAGGAAATATTTGCGAGAATAATGACAATACTAATTTTTGCGAGTAAGCAACACTGCTAGTATTAATAATGATAGACCTTTAGATAAGTAAAAATACTGTCATGTATATTAAGTTATACAATAATGTCCATTTCCTTCTGTCAATCATATCAAGAGGAAGTATAATTATAATTATACTCAATTACTAAGTATAAACTTGTTATACCATCAGTTTAGCGTCATCTTAGCATTTGCTTCTGGATTCTGACTGCAATCTTCTTGGTTTCTCATATTCCTCTGGCTACTTTTGTTCTTGTGCTTGACCTTGACCATTTGATGTATTAGTGAACCATATGTTACCGAAGATGAACTAAAATTGATGTTACGTGGAGCAGAGTTAAGTGGGGCAATTGAGGAAGAAGAGCAGGTAATGAAATGGGTTTTTTGATCTTGTTTTAATGTCATTGTGGTCTGTCTTTCAAGTTATGCTTAAATAAGGGAAATGCAGCTTCAGAAATGGTTAGCAATTGGGAACTTACCACTACGTAGTTTTCAAAAAATCTGCAGACCACTTCTTTAAGCTGGCAAATGTGTGATGCTTATAATCTCTTGCAATTTCATGGTACTACTTTTAATTTTAAAAGTACTACTGTCATTCCAGACAGGCAAATTAACAATGTTACAATAAGTTGAGAGGGTTTTGGGGTGGGGGGTAGGTAATTTACAGGTTTTAACTTGCAAGAAAGTTGTCTGATTCAACCACAAGGAGCTAATCTGCATATTCCCAAACCACGGGGGTAATTGGTGGTTCCCCTATAACCTGTCGTATAGACTTCTTGTTTCTATAAAATATTTGGCGAAAGAAAGCTGGATAACATCTTTAACCAGTTCTCAAGATGATGAGAATTGTACGAGGTTTAGTTATTGAATAAAAGAATACATTGAAGGAGATGATAATTTTTTTCCTCAAAGTAGAGAAGTAGAGAACTATGAAGGACAATTATTTCAGTCCCTCCTGCATTCCATTAGTATTATGTCTGGAGCACAGGATGCTAAAGCTAAAACCAAGGAAAGGAACAGAACTTTATCTCGAGCAAGCCTTCCAGTTAAAACTGATCTACCAACATCGCGTGCCTCCCATTCCGAACTGCTCAAAAGCTGCAAAACAAGACACTTTTTATAAAACCTCCGGTGAACAACCCAAATTCTTGATTGCCTTAGGACACAATACCCGAATAAATACGTACTTCATCAAAAGCACCGTAGAACTCATCTCACTTCTTTCTAGCTAATCAACAATGATGAAAGAATATGAATGGCTTTCTTGTGCTGATGACAGAGGTCTAGGAAGATTGCTGTATCTTGCTGTTGCAACACTATTCTTCACCCTTCTTGCAAACACATGGAAGATACAGCTCCATAGTAGACACTGCAACCATCTGGGCCTTTTGGTTGCATTTGTACTTGCTGTGTTGCTCAAATTTTTTTTGTATGTTTTATGCATTGACCAAACTGTCCAAGTCATCAATTGTCTTCGTAGCATGTATAATGGATTTATAGAGCTCCATCCCATTCTTAGTTTCCAACTTTCCATGCATAAGAGTCTAATTTTTATCTCTCACAGGATATGATTGAAAATGTGTTAGAGATAAAAGATACACATGTTAGAGAGGTGATGACACCTCTTGTTGATGTTGTTGCCATTGATGCCAGTGCAACATTAATCGATTTTCATAATTCATGGGTGGATCATCAGTATTCCAGGTATAGATGGCTCTATCAGCTCGTTGGTGTTTATTTAATCAGTCTTAAGAAGTGGATGCACATGTTTGCAGGGTACCTGTCTTTGAAGAACGTATTGACAATATTGTTGGTATTGCATATGCAATGGATCTTCTTGATTACATGCAGAAGGTCTACTATTTAATATTTTCCATCTTGTCCAAAATGTTGTTTCTACATCTTTTCTGGTTGTACAAAGAAATCTCATAACATGCAGTTTGGTTTTGAAGGGGGAACTACTAGAAAGTTCTGTAGTTGGAGACACGGCACACAAACCTGCATACTTTGTTCCTGGTAATTAAATGAAATTGTTTTTTTCCATTTTGAAGTCGCGTTTCTAATCATATATTATTGCTGTCCTGTACATATATCCTGAGAACCTCAATTGTTATTGGTCACCTTAGGGATTATATTTGATTTATATTTTCATCCAATAATATTTGGCAAAATAGTAGTATATTGCTGCCCGAAAAATTCAAATGGAAATGCAGATTAAATGTTGCATTAACAATTAATAATTCTAAGCGGAAATGCCACAAGCTAAAAAAATTGTATGATTAAGGAACAGAATTTTTGCACAAGCTTCTTTGTTGTCTCCCAGTCCCTCAAACCTTGGATATGGTCCATTCTTGAAGATGTGTTTGGTTTCTATTAGTTAGAAACAATTATTTCCTGAAGTCGATATCTATGCTTTTAATGTCCACATGATATACAGAATGTTCTTCAAATAATCCCCCGACTCATTTGATTGTTGACTGATTTATTTTTATTGAATCTCCTAATTCTTTTTCTGATCTGTGGTTCTATATTAAAACTGATTAAGTTGAACTCTGTGGTATTGCAGATTCAATGTCTGTGTGGAATCTTCTTAGAGAGTTCCGCATCAGGAAGGTGCACATGGCAGTTGTCCTCAATGAATATGGTGGAACTGTTGGAGTAAGTCATGTTCTCAGTTTTGTTTATTTATCAGGAATTGTACAATTTCTTGGTATGTAATCGTCAGTTCTCCAAACCAAATTTGCAGGCTTATGCATTTGAATTATGCTTTTGATATCTTCTCTATGCCTTATGGTTTTAACAGATAGTTACCCTTGAAGACGTGGTTGAGGAAATTGTTGGTGAAATTTTTGATGAAAATGATTCAAAAGTAAGGTTACTTAAATTTGGAGATTTTTATTTCATTTTGTTATGTTACTGATATTGTTACTCCATTGCTGATTTTGAATCCATTTCATGTGCCTACTTCTAAATTTGCACCATCAACAACACCCTTTTACTTCTATAGTTGTAACATGGATACAGCCCCAGACCCTAAGAGATTTGTGTTTGACGGCTGACCAGAAAAATGTTACCATACAGCATTGGTTGATGAAAATGATGTCAAATATTGATTAGGGAATCTAAGAACTTCTGCTCCACCTATTAAACATTTCAAGCTCCATTATCATGTACTAACTACAAAGTAAAAGAATTGTAGGGGAAACCTTGGCCAGGCCCATAAACACATTTAAAGTCTTAGTTGAGAGGTAAGGGATTATCTGGTGTGACATATGGCATTGTTTGAGAAACAGTAGATGCTGGCAATGTAAAATAATTCAACCAAGGTGTCAGTAGAGTCGATATTTATTTAGGACTTTTTTCATTGTACTGCACTTCACTGTGTACTATAAATTAGACTTACGGTACAGGATTTGAGACATCTTCCATTCACCACATTGCTATGGGCATAAAGTTTATACTTCTTTTGGAGAGTTGTCCTCTGGCTTTGTATGCATATGTTGAAACTTGAAGTTTCTTGAAGGTAGCCAGGTGCTATAAAAAGTGTAGATGGTCTAGTTTAGATTTGTTATGCTAGTAATTCAACTTCTTATTGAGATACTTGAGGAGCATTACGAGACAGAAGATTAGGTTGAGGATTCATTTTACACTTGAAAACCTGACTGCCCTTGAGATATATTCCTCTTAATAGTTAACCTTTTGTTTTACTGTATGACAGGAGGAAATCCAAAAGAAAACTGGTTATATTGTTATGCGTGCTGTGGGCATATATGATGTGGATGCTAATACATCAATTGACCAGCTTTCTGAAGACCTTGATATTAAAATGCCAGAGGTATTCCATTTTACTCTTATTGAGATGTGTTTGACTGATTGTCCTGGGAGTTGAACCAATAAGCCTGAAATGGATTATCACTGGGTCGATGCCCAGGAAGTTAATGGGGAAGGACTGTAATCATTGGCAATATGTTTGTGCTTGTTCAAATCCAGCTCGGCCCAATTAGTTCGCAATAATAAGCCTATGTATGGCTCATGTTTATAAACATCCTAAGTCACTTTTTTCCAAATATTTCGAGGGACCCAAAAATACTACCCACTTATCCACCATTCATTTTCATTTATTTATTATTGAAGTGTTTATAAACACTTCCCAAACATGCTTCAACGTGTAAACTCACTGATACGCACTATCAATCACGATTCACTAGTCAAAGCCTGCTTTTAGGCATTCAAACTCATTGGCCTATGTATGTTGTTTCTATTTATTGTTGATAGATGACTTGAGACCACAAGATTGAGATGATGTCCTTCACACTGCACATATATTACATTCTTTGATATTGAAAAATTCTGTGGAAAAGTAATTGACATTTGCGATTGTGGAACACAATTGTCTTCCAATGCTACTGTTATTTTTTCCATACTGTATAATAATATTTATGAATTTGAAATGAATTATGCCATTGGTCTGTTAAAGTGTTGACTATAGCTAATGACTGCTGACATTCTCCTTCATCCATTCAGGGCCATCAATATGAAACGGTGTCTGGTTTTGTCTGCGAGGCATTTGGATATATCCCAAGGACAGGTGAAACCATGAAAGTGGTACTTGAAAGAGCAAATAGAGGAGATCATGGTGACTATAACGGGGTAGAATCTGAACGACCAGATGAAAAAGAAAAGACCCAAATGTTTAAGCTGGAGGTATGCCTTTTATTATTGTGACCATAGCTGTAAGTTTCACACAGCAGACGATGGTTTACAGTGCTTGCTCTCTTGCTCTATTACTGAATAGGAATGTAAGATGAGTCCATTATAGTATCATCTCCTGCTGTTTGATGTGTTCTACTTGTACACCTTTTTCAGTTTATTTAATTTTGGATTTATCAACAAAGAAAAACAAAACCTTCTCCGACTCACCAGGTGGATTTCTTCAAATGTCCACTTGAGTGCAAGAAATGAAACCTTGTTTGGTGGGCAATTGGTTCTTGATTTAGAATTGGATTATTTGCAAGTGAAGCGTGGATATTATAAATAGTTGTTGCTTCTCCAGTTCTGCCATTTGTGGGTAATTATACGTAAAATCAACCAAGTATTTCATGAGATCTCCGATTGTGTAACTGGTTCTGGATCTGTTCTAGGAATCAAAACTTGATTTTTGTAACTACCTCGAGCTTAGAGACTGGCTGCCATTTCTTCATTTTTTGACGCTTATCTAACAAATACTATGTGGTGCAGATATTAGCAGGGAATGCAAGAAAGGTTAGTGCCATTAGATTTGAACGTATAAACCATGACGATGCAGCGTCAGAGGTAACACACTTGATTCCTAAAATCATGAAAAGAAAATGGAGTAGCTCTGAAGACTTGGATAGGGCAGAAATCAACGAGGTTCCATTTCAGGAGATTGCAGATAACCCTGGCTTCTCTAATAATTATGTAAATTCTGTACAGGAAGACACTTTACTGGAATGAAATGAAAGTAGAGGGAAATTTTGTATATTACAAAAAAAGAAAAATTGTTATCGTGTATACTCAGCTAGCATCTTTTTAGAAATGGAGGAGTGTCTACATCTAAGCATCTTGGTTGGTCCATGCAACCTGTATGCTTTTCTGCTGACTGCAAATTACAGGAGAGGTGGGTTCTGGGGCAAATGTTCTCTGTTGCAGGATTACTCGACGCAAGAATGTCGTTGGAAGCATTGCAGATAGTGGCTGGCTTGTTTCGACATTCTATGAGCAAAATAAGGAACTCTCCCTTTTGCTCTCTGCTACTGCTTGAAGTGCAGTTGAAGAACAAGGATGTTGAAGGGGAGAATGAGCTGCTCTGTCAATCGGTAACTGAAGTAGTTAGGTGGTAGACTTCTTTTTCATTGGCTTGTTAAATATTCCTAATTATGGGATTGTCATTTAGAGCTATTGATTCACAGTTTTATACTGCTGAATGATTTGATGTGCTTAAAATGAGAAACAGTTTTGAGGTTTTGACTGTTGAAAACTAGCACACAGTGGAAATACCCATTTGAGTGCATGCTCTTTACGTAGCATTGAACATTTTACTGCTTATTATACTCTCAATGACTGTCTCAGACTATGTACCAAGCTTAGTGGCTTGTTGATATTAATGAAGAAAAATAAGCTATAATCTTGTTCATTATACTATTTATCCACGTTTGATACAATGTATTTCTATCCTAATTAAGTACGTTACCAAGCGTGTTCTTGGATTTATAGCATTGATTAAGTCGTCTGATTAAGACTTCAGTTTCGTGCATTTTGGTCGTCAACGTTAATTTGCTTGTTCATTCCATGTCCTTTTTATTTGCATAAAAGGTTCACAACTTCAAAACTTGATTATTTTGGATACCAATTCTTCAAATATTTGTAGCTTAATCTAATTTCATAAACTTGTCCAATTCAAGTTTTCTCCTAAATCAATCATAAAATAAGCAAAAATTAAATATCTAAACAATATGAACACCCTTAAAAGCTCACTTTTGACGACTTAGATAAGTGTAAAAACACACATATCATCCAACAAACGAGAGAGAAAGGCTGCAAACCTAGAAAATTCTAGAGCCTAGTAGTCGGTGACGAATTTCAACATGCACTCGAGTCACAAATTAATCTGATTAATTAAAATTGACTCTTAAAAAAAGCTTGTGTTCAGAATCGTCGCCACAAATTATTCTGATTAATTAAAATTGACTCTTGAAAAAGGTTCAGCTTAGAGTCGTCTCGCCCCGTCGATTGCATGAGCCTTTCTTGTATATATGTGTAACATCGAGCTCCTTCATCCACCAATGCTACTGTGTATATTATTTTCAGTTACAGACCATTAATCAAACTCCAATAAAGCTCCCATTATTACCTAAGTATGAAGGTTAATTATTTCTTTAGTTAATCAAGACAAGTTTTAGTTACAATTTTGGTTTTCACTTGGCTCAATTTTGCTGCTGCAGCAGAAGGTTGTAATAAAGATGGAACTTAAATGCAACAAATGCAGATCCAAGGCCATGAGTATTGCAGCCATGGCTTCAGGTACAATGGATTATGCTTCATGGTTTAACTTAATTTTTTTTTTTTTTTTTTTTGTCCTCTCTTGTTGAGGCCTGTTTGGCAGGACTTTTGAAAATCAAAAAGCTACTTTTAAACATTTTTTAATAATTTTTTAAAAGTGCTTTGCTCGGTTAAAAGTATTTTTAGAGGAAACTGATCTAAAATAGCTTTTTGAGGAAGCTGTTCTACAAGTTTCATAAGAATCGAGGTGAACTTTGGTGTATGGATAAGATTATTTATTTAATTATGTTGTCCCTCTAGTTCTACATGTATATATAACAACATAACAACAACTACAAATTAAGCTGAGCCACTGTTTGGCTCACTTTTTTTCAACACTCTTTTTTTTACATATTAATTTTCAACCACACATTCACAAAATAAAATATTCTACACGTAAACCTACCGTGTAACAACACATTCTCCAAAAATTCACTATTCAAAACAATGTTTTTCCTAAAAATGGCCACCAAATATGAGCTAAATAAGCAATCTTGTAACTTTTGGTTGGGTTGAAGGTGTGGTTTCAGTGGCATTAGAAGGGCAAAAGAAAGACCAAGTGGTGGTGATCGGCGACGGAGTAGATGCAGCAGGAATGACTAGCTTGCTCAGAAAGAAAGTCGGCAGTGCCAGCCTAGAACTTGTGCATGCTGTTTAGTTAAAAAACTTGCATATCAAGTAATTATCTACTTGATAAAAAATAAGGACATGAATGAACAAAATGGAAACTCGAGCGTTCAACACCCAGGGTTCACCACTACAAACTTTATTGAGTGAAGCTCGACTTGACTTTGTAACCATTTGATATAATTACTTGCAACTTGCAAGTGACTTTAGAACTAGGGACTCGTTCTACAAAAATCTTGTAGAATTTAGAGGGTGTTTGGTAGAAATTAAAATTAAATTTTTAGTGGATTTTGATAGAGGTTTTTAAAATGTGTGGTTGAAAAATTATGGGACCCATGAAAGATATGGTTAATATTGATTGTTTCACATTGACTTGAATTAAAATCAGATTTTAATCCGAATCAAATAGGAACTTATAGTTTTACACCATCTCATTTAGAGTTTTTTTTTACTTTTTTTTTTCTTTTCTTTTTGGCTCTTTCAACTAAATTGAGTATATACCGTTTAACCTCGTGTCACGAACGTGGATGTAGTCTTGTTATGAAAGTAACCGATTTTGTAGGTTGTTCTACCATCTCAATTTTTACGAATTATAAATGAATTGACAATGTAGATACTAGACAAAGGATCGACAAGACTTTTGTTAGTGATTGTCAAGTGACAACGGCAAATTCCGTTGGCTATACCATCGTTGGATAGTGGAATGTGAATGCCATGCATATCACTAGCATGTATAGAACCAACATACGAAGTCAATTTTATGTCGTTGAAAAGCCTTGATTCACCCAACTATATAGTGTAGCCCAATAGTCGCTTTGAGCTCGAAAATTTGCTAAGAGTGTACTTCAAAGGATTGAGACCCCATCCGATACAAACATATGGATTGCGAAGGAGAGTCATAATCAAAAAGATGATTCCTCACTTCTTTCTGTCATTCAAAACCGTTTATGAGACTTTCATTTCACACTTCTATCTGTCATTCAAAACCGTTTACGAGACTTTCATCTCACACTTCTATCTGTCATTCAAAACCGTTTACGAGACTTTCATCTCACATGGCTCCTAAGTGACAAAAGAAAGAACAAACTCAATTCATTGACTAGTAAAGATACTTCTAACGGTATTTATTTAGTTATTTAGTCTATTATCGGTTTCACAGAGATTCTAAACATATTTTCACTTTCTCCACGACCTGCATACGTACCACTTTCTTTCATAGCTCGACTCCTATATTACATCCTCTTTCTTGCGAGGATCTCTATCCTTCTTTCTCTGAGTGGGATTTCAAAAACAAAAAAGTAATAGACTTCGTATATCATTTTCTTCCTACATCCTTCGGCCCGAGTAATTGGGATGACAAGCTTCTAATGTTTCTTCTTTACCGATATATGTACTTGCAGCTTCGATTTGATTTGTAAGCAAACTGAGTAGAAAGGAATAAGCAGAAAATCCATCAGACTAAAGACGACGCCTCTCTATAAACTGCACAGATCTTGTGTGTTCTGTCCTATTTATATAACGGCAGAAAAGCTGTTAGCTACTGCAGATGCAAAGGGGCTATCCGGGAGATTACGTCCTTGATTACTGCAAGAAAGGAAATAGTAAGATAATACTATTCTCTAAACGTTCAAAACTAGGAAAATTAATCTTGCACACCTTTTCTGCTCACCGCAATTGGTGATCGAGTACTTGGGGTTATCAGGGCTCGCAGAGCCATTGTTAAGAACATCAAGCAGATAATTGAATCGCTCTGCCGATGCAAATTTGGAATGATCTGCCCAAATTTTAGTAATCGTAATACTTTGACTATGTATACAATCGTTATCTATTCACAACTCGTTCTCGTAAAATGAAAAGACGAGAATACCTTCAGGTGGTTTAAGCTCGTCCAGGGAATAACCCATGCAGGACTGACTCGCCAGATGTTTGCCTGTAAGCCGGAGCTGTGAAAGACGCAGTTTCTCAAGTTCAAGGGCCTGTTCATGCTCTTCCATAAGCTGCCTTCTAACCATCCTAGAGGATTCCCATCCTGTCATTGATGGAAGAAATTCATCACTTTGTGCAAATTGACAAAAAGTCGCATGGTTTTAGAGCTAGAAATAGCACTTGGGGTTTGCACCAAATAACTTACTAGCTTGAAGCTCAGAGTCGATACCAATAGGGTGCGAGTGATAATGCATCGGATGCTCAAGTTTTTCCAGGTACTTCCTGTAGCCAAGAGGAAAGAAATGTCAAAGAAGCACACAGAAAGGGAAGGGGATTATTCTTGAAACAGTAAAACTATTGATAAATCATCGTCTTCAAGTTTCTGTTTAGGTGAAGTAACAGACCAACAGTTAAGTGCTATTGGGTTAACACAAAATTATGGTCATCTTAATTGGAAAATGAATCTTCAACTGAATTGGAAATCAGCAGTGCATTTGTTCAAGAAAATATCGAGCTAAGACCTTTCGACAAGTTTTGACTTTTCTCTGTAAGGTTTCACAAGAACACGAGCCCCACAAACATAATGTGGATTTCCCTTGGACAAAATCAACTTCACGGTGTCTGCACTCACAAAAGTTACAAAGCCAAACATCCGCTTCTGCTGGCAGGGAATTCTCACATCTTGAACTGGACCAAAGGTACTAAGGAAGAGCACCGGAAAACAATTAGAACAACAATATGCGGAAAATTGATGGTAAACACGAGAAGCAACATGGAAAAACTGAGAGTTCGTTACTCGAAGTAATCTGAAACGTCTTCCTCAGTAAAAGTGCTCTCAGCTGGGAAAGTTAGATAAATTTGATGTGAACCGCTAACAATAGGGCCAGGGTCAATTCTTTCACCCCGGATGTCCATATACTTTGGGGCATCTTCAGCCAGTATGACTGCATGCTGCCCATGAGGCCTGCTTCATGAAAATCAGAGGAAAACTGTTATATAATAGTATACAAATAACCTGACAACTTATAAGGTCCAAAACTAAACCTGTCGATAAGAAGGATACTATTTTTCAGTCGAGCAAGAAGTTTTGTCAAACTATAGCCAGCTTTACCATGCCTCTGGCTTTCAGTAAGATACCCTTCCGCCTGCAGAGATCTTCCATATCTCTCATAGTACATCATAGGCAGAGATGCAATTGAAACCGGAATGCCTCTTCGGGATTTCAATAACTCGGTGATTTCGAGTTCCAATTTTTCGAGGGACCCGGGCAAGAAAACATGATCATCATTAGCAGCTTCATACGAATTAGGACCAAATATATGTGGGAAGCTCTCTGGTAAAGATTCTCCATGAAAATACCTACAGTTACTGCCATGCTTACAAAAACCCTTATTGAAATAGTGACAAGTCTTAACCGGATACTCCATTAAGCTAGAAGAATTTTGGCTACCCCTAATGCTTATCTCATTAAAAGCAGCTTCCGGGCAATAGAAATCACTTTGAAAACCTGAAGTTCCAGAAATCGCTGGTTCTGAGTGATCCTCCAAACCAATGTATTGGTTTTGGAAACCATACTCTTCATGAAGTGAATCAGTGTATGGTAAAAGTTTGAAAGAAGGATTAGGCATCAATTGCGGCTGCTCAGGTAATTGAGGATCCCAAGGAGCTACTTTCCGAAATACAGCGCGAGATGAAAAGGGGGCAAACTGAAGGGAAGAATCCGAAACAGGACTCGGCATGGAAGGAGAAATTGGAGGTGAAAGAACTGACGAAGAAGCAAACAAAAAAGCAGATTTTGTCTTTTTTATCAAGTTGTGGATTAAGCTATCAGGTCCTAAAGCCAATCTGATCATTTCCTGGTCTGGAAGGTCTTGCAAATAAATGTACCCAATAATCTTCCTCGCGACATGTTCGGGTTCCAATTTTGATATTCTGTCATGCACAAGCTTCGCAGCCTCGAAAGAATCCATTTTATCTCTACTAGCTGCATACATATAACAAACAAAACAGTCATGAATAGAACATTACAGATACATAATTTTGGGGGAAAAAAACCTTATTCTGAACAAACATGGAAGAATAAATTCAATTGCATATCCTAGGTTGATCTCAACCACAGGAAACATAGTAACCTAGATTCAATATTCTGCTTGAAACCACATGTCCACGGCGAAAAACATGCAACAAAAAAAACCATACTGTAATATATCTTATGAGTTTCTTTAAATTCATACAAAACATTAAAGGAAAAAGTAATAACAGAGAACTGAAGCAGAACTTTTTTCCCAAAACAGGAAAAATTAAACATTTATTCTTCAACAATAAATCACAAGAATTAAGATTAAGCAATCTAAAAATGGATTTCTTACTTGCAGACACACAACCCCAAATTAAGAATTCGCTATCATTTAAAAGACAAAGAAACCCCTTTAGGACAATATAAAAAACCCAGAATTTATTATACAAAAAACCCACGTTAAAAAGAAAAATCCTTAAACACATGCAAATCCCAAAACTCAAAATTCTTTACCAACAAAACACTGCTATAAACCCAACCCATAAATTAAACATAATCAAAGAACAAAAATATTAAACATACCCTCAGGATCTTGTAGTACGAGGAAGAAAATCAACTGTAATTCTACGTTAGAAGGAAAAAAAAATAAAAAATAAATTGGTTTCTCTCTCTATTCATCCATGTTTCTTCACTCTCTAGTTTTCTCTTCTCACTGTATCACTCTCTAAATGCTCAAACTAATCAGCAAAAACAAACAGAAACCATCTTAATCTCCCGAAGCAAAATGACAAGAAAATGATGCTTTAAATGGCACTGTGCCTCTTCGCTGCAGCATTTGCAAAATAAATTAGTTCTTAAATATAACCATGCTACGCCTACAGAAAGTTTCCCAAAAAGTTTCACAGAATTTTTTCACAAATACACGTGTCAACGTGCGATTATATAATTAAGAAATAAATAAAAAATCATCCACACAGGTGCTGCCAACGCAGCACCTATAATTGTTCTGTTCAATTTATTTTTCTTGGAATATATAGATAATCCTTATCACTTTTTCAGTTATTTGAAAATATGGTGAAAGGGAAGTTGTTAGAATTTCCAGCTAATTTCAAAAAAAAAAAAAAAACCTAGATTTACGATATTGTTGGTGCCAGCTTGAAAATGGTATTACAAAATTAGCCCTAACAAATTAGCAAAATCCCATAAAATATTAGAAAAATTGCGGCCATGATATCAAACTTTTTATTTAATAACATATTTTGTCCAAACCTTTTACTTGTGTCATCCATGATACCAAACTTTTCAAAATATTACAACTGAAGTCCAAATTGAAAGAAACTGTTAGTTGACCAAATAATTAATATTGACCATAATTTTGACTAATTCTAAAAGAATAAAATTGTAACTTTACATTTTTTCAATAAAACACACAATTATGATATATTAATATTTCAATTTTAAAAAAATAAATCAAAGAAAAAAATGTTTTCTTCTTTTTTCCTCTACCCCCATCCCCACCCACCCAAACCAAATCTAAAAGCTATCACCATCATCATCTTCTATCGCCATCGTAACAACTGCCTCAAAAGAAGAAAATTTTAACTGCATTACGATGAATGCCCAAATTGTGAAATCAAGGCAGTGTTCGGAGGCACATCCTCAAAACCCACCCCCACCCCCAACTTTCCATTCCAGCATAGTCCTTGAAAACATCCTCAAAATCAGGCACCATCACCTCAAAATGTTTTTTGATTAAGTTTTGAGCACTGTTAATTTGATGATTGGTTGGATTATTATTTGAATTTCCAGTTTTCTCCGACGAGTCCATCACGCACTTGCCTTACCTGAATTTGGCCAACTGTTCTCCTCCTCCTCCTATTCTTCTCCAGTAGGTGGTGGTGTAAGTGGGTTCTTGTTGTGGCGGTGAAAGTAGTTGTGGTGATGGTGCTTCAATTTCTTCCGCAGGGGTAATCGTCATAATGAGTTGGATATGGTGTGTTCGTGGGTTGAATCCCTTGTTCTGTTTCAATGGTGGAAGTTTGTTGTAAAATAGATGTTGCAATTTTGTTATCAACGACAACGGTGGTGTCGACATTGGGTGGGTGCAATGCGTCGACCGCTGCTGCTACTGTTGATGGTTTTGGGGTAAGGGGTTGTGGAAGAACGGAAGGATGGTGAGTGATTTTTGGCTTTTAAATTTAATTATTAATATATTATAATTGTGGTTTTAATTGAGAAAATTTAAAGTTACAATTTTATTCTTTTAGAATTAGTCAAAATTATGGTCAATGTTAATTATTTAGTCAACTAACGGTCAAACTAACAGTTTCCATCCATTTGAACTTCAACTGCGATATTTTGAAAGATTTGATATCGTGGGTGGAACATATGAAAGGTTTGGGTAAAATTTGATACTAAATGAAATATTTGTTACCATGACTACAATTTTCCCTAAAACATTTAATAAAGAATTCAATTTTCGGAAGTTCCAACGTGGGGAAATTGGAGAAGACATGTCGGTCCATGCACATCTGGTGTTTGAGGGGCGAAAACGTCAGTTTTGTCTATATATTAACGTGGTCCACTCTTAATACCAACCGTTGGATCGTTTTTTCAAGATTTTCTATGATCAAGCAAATGCAAGTTTATCTTTTCTTTCATTTTCTTGCAGCTAAGTGCAAAGATTTGATTAGATATGATTGGTTGGCTATGGGCCCCAGAGTCATTGACTATAGTATTTAAATTTTATTCATGGGTCCCACCTCTCTTATAGAATAATTTATCTACAACCATAGTGTTATTTACTATTTTTTGTCGACGACGAAAATGTAAGATCATTATTTACCTCTAAATTTTATATTTTTCCCCACAAAAAGACGATTGTCATGTTTCGGCAAAAAATAAAGAGACAAATACTTTCTTTGATTAATGTTGAGTTGAACAAATGGACCGAATTTAATAAATAAAATATAAAAATAATTGTGGAGAAAATGAAATAATAAATAAATAAATAAAAAATAAGGGGCATTATGGGTATAGTTTGGGGATATGATTTTATCATTAAGGACCATTTCAAGCGGCAAAATCATAGGGATATAATTTCGACGAAATGAAAGGGAAAGTAGTTTTCTTTCCCATTTTCTCTTAATTTTTTTTGTTTTAAAATTTTTAATTTTTTTAATTAAAAAAAAAAAGAGAGGACAGAATTTGAAAAGGTTTTAGATACTTAATTAAAATAGAATAATGCTATCTAACACATATGATGATCTAAATAAAACACAGATTTATGTGGCATTACTCCCATGTTCATTTAAGAGTGAAGGTACCCAAAAATTATAAAAAAATTCATTTTTTTTAAATATTTGTACTAGCTAAGAGTATCTCCTAGAGGCTCCATTTTTAAAGATCACATTCTACAACTTAGGGAGTATTTATAAAGTTAGATAGTAAAATTTTTAAATACTTCAACTGATTCTTTTAACACTCAATTTTACTACTTTCAAAAAATATTTAATACTTTTTTTCCCATCTTTTATTTTATTAGCTTTCCTTCAAATTATTATATTATTTTTTCTCTATTAAAAATTGAAATACTTTGAATGTATTTAATTATAGATATTGGTTTTATTCTTTAAATTTAAAGAATCAAACTCACTCTCTAAATTAAAACGATTGTTGTACATGTAATAATAATTTACATACACATTATGCGATTCTATATAATTGAATAAGAATCTTCTTAAAAAAAAAAAACCTTACCCACTCTCTTATTGATACATCATCTGCATGTAAACTAATATGTAACCTCATTATATACAAGTAATATTATTCAAGTTAAAATGTTAATTAAAAAAATTTCCTGGAGCATACTTTAAGAATTGACTATTTAAAATAGAAAATATGTTAAATTTAAAGAGTTTTTTGAAAATGCTCTAAATTTTAAAATAAAATAAAATAAAAAATCAATACTTAAGATTCTTCCTCTTCTTTTATTTGCTGTTTTTGCTTTTTTCCATTCTCTAAAATCTTAGAGACTATTTATTTTAACAATTTACTATCAACGTACAATATATTATTACGATACACCATTAACTAATTATATAAATTGAGAAACATCTAACAAATATTCTACTCAAGGAAAACAATTATAACAAATAATTCACTTAAGTAATCACATTGTATCATCTTCTTTGTCGGTAGAATCATCTCTTTGCATCAAGAACATGATAAATTACTTCTTGATTGCCTAATTGTGTGTGAGATGTTCCAAAATAAACCAAAATATACATATTTTTCATTTCTTTCTGAGTCGGGTGCAATTTGAACCATGAAATTGTTTGGAAAAATATATGATGGATTTGAGTGATGACTTTAAAACAATTTACTAATCTTAGCAAAATAAATTTGACAGAATAACTATAAGGATATGAGTGAAACGCTAAAAAAAAAAAAAAAAAGAATATAACGTCAAACGAAGTGTATGCAAAGTCGAGACAAGAGTTTAACTCATTGTCTTTAAGTCGAATTTGTCTTGCAACGGTGTCTACGAATGATGGCAATCGTTACTCCCAAGATACAATAACAAACTTTTTGTGTTAATAGCACTTCAAAACAAAAGAACAACGAATCGGAAATTGATTTTTGTACTCCTTCAAATGAAAAATGAAAAAACTGCTTTTATGCAGAATTTTGGCTACGAAAATGATGAATTTAATGTTATATTATGATTGCATATCATTGGGATGAACAGATGGACGTCTCAAAATATAGAGAATGAAAGGTTGTGAATGAAGTATCGCCCCAAACTCAGCAATATTTGTCAGGATCGCGACAATTGCGTCGTTAGCCTGTCGCCTTGCATCGCTCGAGTGTAAAAAACAGAGACTTTGTCGCTCGCCTATCGCTCGAGCGACAGCCTCCTCGCTCGAGCGCTGGGCGAGCGAAGGAATTAGTCAAATTTTCAACAAGTTTCTTCTCTTTTTCTTCCAACTGTAGACCGTAATTTCTCGTTCACCCAAAATTGGTTTGGAGATTTCAAATATACCACGACGATCTACTAGACGAATAGAACCAGATAGTCTATTTATTTACATAATTTGACTATCGGTTCACGTCTGAATATATGGTTAAAATTGACACGAAATTCACTTTTCATGATTTTATACTTAACCAATTCCAACAAAAAAAATATTCTAAAATACGTTTGTAATATATATTATTTGTAAGTAGTGTTCCGTTGAAGACTTTTGGGAAAAAAAAAACGTTCTATAATGTTAAGAGACTTGTGAAAATGCATTGTATTCCAGATTGTTTCTAATAGAAAGTAATGAGAAAGTCGTAGAAGATGATTAGAATGATGTATACATTATACACGACCTTTCTAGAATCTTTTAAAAAAACTGAGTAGAGGATTTTCGAGAATTTCAATGTCACCAGCATAATCAAATTCATCTTTAGGGTGTGTTTAACCCACATTATTTTGAAAGAATGTATTCTGTAATAGTATATTGATGGAAAATGTGTGGTTGAAAAAGAAGGAAATATTATTGATGTGATGGAAAATATTATTTTATTGAAAAATGTGTGGTTGAAAATAAGTAGAAAAATGATAATGAAAAAAATAATGTGTACCAAACAGGGGCTTATTGTCCATTCTAAAGAGGCATAGTTATATAAAGCCAATGGAGCCATACATATAAGCTATGTGAGTTGAGTAATGAGTGTTCTTGAATCTCGTAATATTTATCGTTGAAGAAGGTGGGTTAAGATTTCATAATCGTCAATACATTTGGTAGTTGCATCCAAATTATTGACATAATCATCGATTCATTACTGAAGGTGATAATGTAATATCTTAAAACCCCAAAGTTGCTGATAAAGATTATTTACTCTTTTTCATCTTGATTCTTGTTTTATATATTTTAATTTGGTGACACAATTAAAACCTTTTTGAAAGTTAGTTTAGCATAAAAAAATTGCATAAAAAATTCGAGAAAAGAAATCTTATTTTTTCACATCAAGGAAATTTGATTATTAGTTGAATTATCTGGATATTATCAAAGATTCTTCGTGTTTTCAAGAAATAGATGAGATAACCTTTTCCAATTCGATGAATCGTATTTGAGATGACAGATATCAACTTAATAATCTTCACTTTAACAATGTTAAAAAGCCACTAAAACAACTTTTTAAAGTACAAGTTGGGGAAAGGAGGAACGTCATGCATCAATAGGAAAAATCAACTAAAATCGAATTATCTAGCTTCAAGTGTAAGATTACCTAACAAGAAAATTGAAAAATGTCACTATCAAACATCTTTATTTTATAGTTTAAAGAATTCTTTGCATTTTTTATTATTTTCTAGAACATTTTAATGTGAGTGGAGTGAATTCCATTTTCTATGAAAGGTGAAAAAAGGGTAATTATAACCAATTAAAAAAAACACTATTGCTTAATGTGACAAAGTACATCAATTTAATCATCACAATTGACTATAACTTGTTAAAAAATAATGAACATCTACAAATTTCGTGTTACTTCCCCTCGCTCCAAAGTGGCTAGGTTGACATTAATAACAAAATATGTTTACATATTTCTTATTTGGTTTGTCTAACGATCAAGTATATATTTTTTATTCTCTTCTCTTACAAAATCACAAAATCAAATATAAATAATAGTTCAACAAAAATATTATTGTTTATCAAATTTACAAAAGGATCACATGGAGATGGTGTTGTGTGGGAGCAAAACCTTATCTATTTGGGATTAGATTATTGGAGACAAAGCAAACCTAGCCACCTTTTTATATTATAATCCAACCCAAGCAATGTCTACATCACTTACACATTGACTTGTGAAATATACATATATGATATGTATATATGTATGTATACGTATATACGTGCTAGTGTCGGAGGAAGGCGGGGCCAGTTGGATTCATGACCTCAACTAAATGTCGAGAAAAAAAATCGACATTCCTTATATTTTATTTTAAAAAAATGATAATTAAGCCCTATTCGGTATGACTTAAAAGTTTTTAAATTTAAATCAGAGTCAACAATTAAATTAACAACACATTTCATAGGATCTATAATTTTTCAATCATATATTTTCTCAACTTTTATCAAAATTTACAAAAAAAAAAAAATAATAATAACAATAAATTGATTTTTATTCTAATCTTGGCTCGACCACTAATATGTGTCTAAGATATTTGCCCCTACTTGGTTTCCATTTTTAAAAATTATTTTCCTTCAATCTCATTTTCAATTGTATATTTATAAGATTCACTACTTTTATCAGTTTTCCGACCACATATTTCATAATTTTTTATCAAATTTTACTGAAATATGATGTTTAGATAAACCAAAAGGGGCTTACTGGGTATGAACTAAAAAGCAGGGCAAAACGTGATATTTCCTTCTCACATTCATACCTTTGGATTATATGAGGCTGTAAGAGAACCCAACTATAAAGAAATTGACGTTTATCCATTTTGTTGCAAATTGTGTGCGCTCGAGTGGTGCTGCAGTTCGGCCATGTGCGCCAGGGTGTCGAGGATTTTTTTTTTTTAAGAATTTATTTGCGTTAAACTTCACAATAAATCCAATAACGACAAAATTGCAAAGAATGAATCGTATAGTCTATACCCAAATTTTAAAGTAAAATTTAATTTATGCTTGTTTGATATAATTTTTATTTTTTCTTCTTATAGAAGAATTTTTAGAGGAAACTATTTTTTTTTTCGTTTAAAAGCTAATTTTTAAAAGAGTGTTCTATTTCAAATGTGTTTTTAAAAGAAATCACATTATTCAAGTCCTCTAAAAAATCTTCTAATTTGAAAAAGTACTCCCATAAAATTAATCAAACGTTTCCAAGAGCAACTATTTGAATTTCAAAAATTACTTTTTAACTTTTCAAAAATTATGTCAAATGAATCCTTAGTATTGTTGCACTTTAGCTATAGAGTTGATTATAATAACTTTTTAAGAAGCAAGCTTGTAGCGTAGACTTGGGGACATAAAGTGGATATAGATTTGATTCTTGAGAAATAGTCAAATGATGTAAATGGATCGAATTGCTTAATTTGAGTGTTTTAAATTACTTTTTAATAACACATGCTTCATCATGTTAAAAATTTCATCTTTGGAACTGATGCACGAGCCCGAGCTTGTCATACAATTGAGAGTAATAATATTTAACGCTAGTTGTGATAAGATTCATTTAGCTGACATTCAAGTATCATTTATTGATAAATTATTATGAAAGTATGTACACGAGTTTCTTTTAAGATGACTTATTACCTAAAAAGACACATTGATCATGCAACATAGCATTATTCAATATGTAAAAGATTTTTTTTCTTTAATTATATCGTGGTCGCACCTCATTCTTTTTTTATAGTCCAATCTTATTATGCTCGGTCAAGGGAGGGAGGATGGAACGATAAAACCTTGAATGATCTAATATATTTTACAAATGAGTTTATCTTTAGGCGATTTTTCTTAAAATGCCTTCTTATCATGCTGAAAAATAATACAATTAATAGATCATTTAAGATATATTTGACGAGACTTTTGGAAAATCAAAAACTACTTTTAAAATTAAGAAGGCGCTTTTGAATGTGTTTGAATAATTTTTTGACGGTACTTTATCTAACTAGAAGAACTTTTAGAGAAATGAAACACTTCTTCAAAAAGCAAAAGTAAAGGCAAAAACTCCCAAACGAGCCCTTAGTAATACATACCATTTTTAACAGAAAAAAAAGTATTTAAGAATCAATTTTGGGCTTACTGAACAGATAGCCCAGCCCAACTAGAGCCATTTTAGTCACTAAACTGAAAACTCCATTTTTCTCACAGTTGCGTAACAGAACAGGGAGAAAAAGCGCCAAGCAGAAAAGGAGAAAATGATAGGAACCTCCGTTCACTAAGGCGGACCTGGGGGGGCACGTCCCCCCCCCC
>CAIGRP010044853.1:0-31118 GCA_903798385.1 Fraxinus cuspidata
CAATGAAAATTAAATTAACGAAAAACAATCAAAAGACTAACCTTGGTCCAAGTTAATATTCATCGTCAAAAATCCATAATTGATCATAGATGGCAGTACAAATCAACCCATTTTGAATATTCACAGTTGGAATTAATTCCTATTTCTCCTTAATTTTAGTTAGTTAGAAACCATTGTTCTAGTTAACCCTAATTATTAAGTAACCCCATACCATCGCTCAATATTCAATTTCATAACAGCTTTATACAATAGTGAAATCGATGAAATAGATAACACAAACACCAGCGGTTGCATTCAATCTATTTAAACATTATTCTTACGATTCAATAACCTCTATCGCAGAAAAACATCAAACCCTAGTACTTCACAAGTTAAAAAAAACAAATAATTATGGATTTGATGTTTAACTTAGCAGAAGATTGTAACGAATAACAAACTAGTAGGTCTCCTAGCAATTAAACATAACAATCATGGAAATAAGTGTAGAAGAATATTCAATACTCAAAAACATGAATTAAACTAAGAAAAACCATTTAGATCTTACAATATATGGTACCGAGTCTTTACTCTCTTTCGACCAAGTGTAAAAGTTTAGTTACAATTCATGAATCCATGAGCAAAATAACAAAGAATGAAGTTTGGGGGCGTTCTGTACGTTCTTATTTCATTCTAGGGTTTTAAAATATGTATTTATAGTTGTTTTCATAGGTAGTTGACTTAAAATTGGAAATCAGAATTTTCATGTCAGGAATGAACAATGTTGCCGCATGGTAGTAAGTCATGCGGACGCATAGAACATTGAAAATGGACCCTGAAGTTCGCTGAGATGCCTCTTGTGGCCGCATGGTTTTAATTTGATCGTTTGCTATGTTAAAAATGGGTCTCAAAATGAGGCTGTAAACCAGTGCATAACTTTTTTGATTGGAAATTGATGTCTGATCATACTTTGATGATATTTCATCCCATTGATGTCTTCTTTCATCCAATGACTCCTAACACTCAAATCTTCATCGGGAGGTTCCATATAACTTTTGAGCATTTGCATTTCAATCCCCAAACTTCATTTTATTTCATTTTGGTCCTTGTTCGCTTATTTCTTCCAAATTACGCTATATCTATAGAATTGCCACCTAAATCAAAATATGAACGTAATGAGTAAATGTTAGAACAAAATAATCATACGAGTACATAAAATAAGGAGGGAAAAATATGCATTTTACATTTCTATCAATCGCAGTGAAATCAACACGTGTAGTTAAATTAGGAATAATCTCTATCCCACATATAATCTTATTGATAATCTAAACTTTGCATGACTGTCACATGAATTCGGATTAGGAATATGATCACCTCGTGTTAGTTATATGTTGGTTCTCTTGGGAAAGAGCATTTAACATATTAGTTTTATCGGTTTTCAAAAATGTATAAATTGAATAGATTAATTAGTAAGAATTGAAATCAAAGGAAATGAGGGGATACATGAATCTTAAACGAATATTCACGTAGATAAAACATCATTTTTACTTGCTTTCTTAGAGTAGAAATTAGTATAAATAATAAAATTCAATTCTTTTTTAAAGCTACTACACTTCGAATTTGATAAAAACTATTGAATTACAAATTATACTTTATTTCTTGTGGGTACAATACTCTTAATTCACAAATTATTACTTGTATAACGATCTCATACGTTTGAGTGTTTCGCGAGAACATTTTTTTTTTTCAATTTTCGATATAATAGGGAAAATGTGTTATGTGCAAAAGGCCCTTATGTAATTTGGGAAAATTAATAAATTAATTTTTTGTGTCAAACTATTAGTTTCCATCATTCGGACTCCGGTGTAAATTTTTAAAAGGTTTGATATTGTAGGTGGCACAATGAAAATTTTGGGTCAAGTTCGCTACTAAATAAAATGTTTGGTATCGTGATTGCAGTTCTCTCTTAATATATAGAGCAGAAAAGCATGAAAATTATGAATAATGCTACTTATATATAATTTAGTTATATAATTGTTTACATACAGATGATGTATCAAAAAAAAAGTGTGGAAGTTTTTTTTTTTAATTTGGTTAAAGAAATCATGTGTATATAAACCATTATTTAAATCATTATATATACGTAGAACAACCGAAAAATTATTTAGCTCATACTTGGTGAAAATTAAAATTAAAATTTTAATTTTAATTTAAATTAAAGTCAACAATTAATTTTCATCACACATTTGATGTGGCCCACAACTTTTCAAATAAACATTTCATCAGCTTTTATATACATTTATTAAAAATTTAATTTTAATCCCCACCAAATAAGGGTTTAAAAACCAATACATTTTTATTACAATAAAATATGAAATATTTTAATTATAATAAAGGTTCTTGTACTTTATTTATTATTGCATTTATCTTAACTTTTATCTCAGTCTTTAACTTTCCACTAATTATCACATATGTTCCATGGTTAGTCTAGCATTTTTTCAAGCATTCTTTAGAAGGCACGAATAAGTCCCTTTATAGCATCTTAAAAGAATTTTAAACGAAAACGTCATTAAAGACAAGACTGTAATTAAAAGTTAAATAAAAATATACGATAATAAAAGGACTGAATATCCTTTGGATCTAGGATTCAATATAACCTAAAGCGCTGATGATCACGCCTAATGAATATCAATTGTTCATTATTTAATATTTGGATATGTAACCAAATGGGCGCGAATTTGGTAAATTGACCCCAAATTAGTGTGATCGCTACATTTTCATTGTTCTAAAAATCTTGTCTAAGTTTCGCCATAGGCTCTCTACGCTGTTTTTTTAATAGATAAGCACATTAACTTGAAATTTGACGTTGTGGCCTCGCTACACTGTATTTTTAGAATTTGGTAAATTGACCCCAAATTAGTGTGATCTCTATATTTTCATTCTTCTGAAAATCTTGTCTAGGCTTCACCATAGCTCTCTAGGACGTTGTGACCGTATTTTTAGAATTTGGTCAATTGACCCCAAATTAGTGTGATTGCTACATTTTCATTGTTCTTAAAATCGTGTCTTGGTTTCGCCATAGCCTCTCTACATTCTTAATTTTTTTTTTATATAGATAAGCACATTTATACTT
This sequence comes from Fraxinus cuspidata, assembly GCA_903798385.1. Taxonomy (NCBI): domain Eukaryota; kingdom Viridiplantae; phylum Streptophyta; class Magnoliopsida; order Lamiales; family Oleaceae; genus Fraxinus; species Fraxinus cuspidata. The sequence goes on from CAIGRP010044853.1 coordinate 3,110, forward strand.
GTAAAAACTTGAAATTTGACATTGTGGTCTAACTACACTACGTATTTTTAGATAGCTATACGTTTCTTAACTCTATATCTATTAATTCATGCAATACTTGAATTTCCCAATTTAAATCTATATTAATTCCTTTAGCATGGCATTTTCATAGATTGAAACATGACGAGGGATTATACTATTAGCTAAAATCACATTATAACATGGTAAAAACATTGGGGGGTCACTGAAGTCACTAGTAGAAGGGAGGTGGGACATGGTGGGGCAAGTGACCCACCAACATTTTTTTAATTTGTTTTTCCTTTGAAGATTGTATATTTCTTGAAAAGAAATGGAGATTCAAGGAGAAGTCAATAAACTTAAAGAGTAATTTCATTTCTAAAGTACTCCCCCATTTCTTGACTAAACTTAAAAATTACTCAAAAACTTATTTAAAAATGTAAGTTGGGACCTATTTTCTAAGAAATCCACCTTTTAAGTAACTTTTATACTTTAACCAAATATAAACCCGTCAATTATTGCATTGAGTCACATTTAATTTAACAAATACGGTTTTAAAATATCCATAAAACAAGTCAGATACGCTTACATTTATCTAATATTGTCTAATGCAACACCACCTATAGTTCAAAATGATGGCTTCATAAAAAATTCTAGATAGACTAGATGTATATTCTTTTTGTCCTTTATTCTATTTCATTCCACTAAATTCTTTTCAATCTAAGCAAAGACTCTGCTAGACATTCTTAAAAAAACCGTTATTCCAAAATCTATTGTTACAAAATGGGGATCAAACAAGGGAATAGTTTGTTTTCATTGTGTTAAGTTGATTTTGAATGATTTATGTTTTTCACAACCTTTTTGCAAGTTTTAGGATCGGGCATTTTAACCAAAATCGAAGGAGGTTCCGATCCGGTTCTAAAAAAATAAATTAGGAACTGAAATTGAAAACTAAATACCAACTAGGTTTGGGTCGGTTCTTATTTTTTGAACCAGAACTGTGGTGTTTTCGAGTTGAATCAATATTTTATATAATTTTAAATTTTTTGCAATTCACAAGTTGGATAAAAAATTACAAAATCTAAAAACTCTGATTTGGGTAGTAATTTGTCAAAAACTTTAGACTCTAAGCTTAAAAAATCATCATTGGCTCCTACTTTTTTGCCTATTGTCTCACATCAAATTGTTGCATTTCAGAGATTAGTATATATTAACTTTTGCAAGGGCTTCTTATAAATCAAAAAGTTCAAGATAGGGTTGTGGTGTATGTTGATGAATCAAAGTATTCATTCTTTGCAATTTGAACTTTTTGTTTCTTGCATTATTTGCAAATTTAAGTAATTCTTTTTAATATCACGTGACAATTGAACTTGATATATTAATAGCTTGGGTCATGTTATACTTTTTTTTTTGTTATTTCTACTTTGTGATTCTCTTTGGAAATATAATTCCCTTTTTTATTCAAATAGAACAAGTTTAATACGTGAATTGCAATTTCATGATAATATATATTTATGTACTTAGTTAGTATTTTTTATGTTAGTTCGTTTTTTAAGTTAAAGAATTTAAGTGTTTTGTCCATAATTAAATTATAGGCTATAGCATGCCTCATTTATGGATTAAATAAGATTTATAAAGAAAATATCATTTCTTCTCAAACTGTAATTTAATTTTATCATCTTTTCGTAGTTTTTAATCTCCACTATTAGCTTCTCGAAGATTTCTTAGCTAGATTTTTCTCTCTTACACAAATGTTATCGAGTAGTACATGTATTGAAAGGACCTAATATGAAATTTTTTATTCAATGTATATATAAAAAATGTTATGGGTAGAATTAAATTCAAACCGAAATCGACTCTTCGAGTTTGGGTTTGGTTCCAATAATTTCAAGGACCCGAATGATTCCATTTACCAAATAGTCAAAGTATAATTGATGGTTCCGAGTATTGAAATCATAGTTATCAAACTCGACTTGGACACTGATGCGGACAATGCAGCGTGTCATTGGGTTAGTGGTTTGACAGATGATCCGGTGGTTTGATCGGCGGGTCAATTCATGTCAAATTTTGACATTTTCTACCATTGACTAAATTAACCTTATGTTTTTTAGGTGACTAAAGATCAATCTGTACGTCAAAATTCAATAAATTCTAGATCATATCTAGTGAAATATGGATTTGAAATAATAAAACAATCACTAATCAAAAACTGCTTTATGTGGCAAAGTTCAACGTGATATCTTCATATACTATAAGAATATGCTTGCAAAAATAAAATCAACATTTAAAAGTTATTCAAACATGATCAAAAGATACTTTAACCTTGTTAATAATGAGACAAATAGCACGACACAAAGACATGAACACAAGCATCTCTTTTCACCCCAACATCATTCTTTTGTCAATTTATGACATAAATTGGATGCCCAAATACCGTTCCTAATTGTTATGTATATGGAATTCTCTAATTTCATCTCAAATAACTTAAAACATATATGAAAACTCAAACTTTTATCTAGAAGCCATCTAGGGTAGAATAATTCTCAAACCTTTGTTCCTCAGAATGTTCCAATCATGCTCCATGGCCACATCATATGCCTAACTAAAATATTAACACCAGCAAAAATGAAAATTGTCCACAAGCTAATCCTAATTCCCTAGCTAAAATACCATGACATAATATATGATAAAATCATATCCGCCAAGCAGGTTGGTACGATCCAAAAAAAAAAAAAAAAGGCTATTATTTTATCTTACTTTTTTTTTTTTATGTAAAGAATGCAGTGGTAACAATCAAATTAAGTGTACAGAATACAAAACACAATGGCAACTTGAAACAACTAAAAAGGAGCTTCTTCGAGATAACAACTAGTGGAAACACCATATAGTTTAATCACTAATGTATTAAGGGGAAAAAATCTGTTACGAATTCACAGAAATATGAAGCTAAAATAATCGGCCAGTCGATTACACCCATGTAATTAAACTGAAAATACTATCATTGTGTATAATGTGAAATAAAGTTAAAATTTAGAACAAAGGGACCAAGCAAAAAGATCTTTTAACATTTTTCAACGGTGCAAAATCGAAATTCATCAAAATAAAACTTAAATTCCAGACTAACTTACGTATTCTTCTTCCATCTAATTCACTTGAAATTGAAAATTTTGGATTTAGATTCTTGGGGGAATTGCATAGAGAGGGATGGCTGAAGAAGAAGGGAGTGTTTTTACTTTTAAATTTAACACAGAACTTGAAATAAAGCTGGTTTCCTCTATTTTTATGTAAAATAGTGGCCCGTCCGTTTCAGTTAAGATTAGGCCTGTAGGTTTTCAAGAATCGGACGTTTCAGGCGGATTGTTAATGGGTTACTTGCATATGTTATTATTTAAGTTATCCGGACTGAACCACTGAGCGGTCCGACAGTTTTCTGACCGAACCGGCCGGTTCGATCCGGGTTTGATAACACTTGATTGAAATACTCGATCCAATCCACCCGGATATCCAAATCTAGCAAGTTTGATTATGCCCTCTAACTGAAAATGTGTGCATCTGCTACCTGACTAAAGTTTGTCAAAATTTTCATTTTAGTCACTAAATTATTGATTTTTGAAATCCATCGACTAAACTGAAGATTTTCACAAATAGAAAACCTTAGTGACTAAAATGAATTTTTTTGGAAAACTTCAATGACCTCTGGTATATTTTTCGCCCCTTTAACAACTATTTCAAGAATGCCACCTTGGTAACAACCAACCCTCTTGTTTGGCCATCTTTTTCTTCTCATTCTACTCTCCTATCATGCATCAACCCCCACCCACCCCATCCTCAGATCCTAGGGTTTTCCATTTGTCACTAGTTACCGTTCATTCTTCATTTTCCTGGAAATCCCATTTCAAAAAAATTGGGAAAAAAAAGGCTCGTGGAAGCAATGTCATAATCACAGTTTTGGAACATTCTAACCCTAATAATATCCGTGGCTGCCATTATTTTTTCCCTTATGTTCTATAAAGAATTTAATTCCCCTTACCAAAATGTCCTTATCATGCCTCTTTTGGTAGTGTGAGGAGTCCTTTTGGTGGTTTCATTAGGTCAATTGGTTCATGCTGCAGGCTATCATTATTCATGTGGATATATCTTTGTGCTGTTCATCTCGGTCCTTGGGCTGATTGGTTTACTGGTTTTACGCACCGAAAAAGCGGTTTCCTATAAAGGGTTTGGGGAGCACAGGTTTGGGGATTATTCAAAATGGTTGCAGAAATATGTGATCAATGCAGAAAACTGGGATGAAATCAAGAGTTGAATGGTTGATGCAAACGTATGTCATCATATGGTGGGGGGCAGCTTTTACTAACATAAAATGTCTCCAATTCAGATATCTCGTGTTTAAATTTATGAAGAAATTTATAGTTTTCTGATCCAAATATAAAGAATAAAATGAGGTTTGAAACAATTATACAATACACTTTCCTAAAAACGATATTTGCCTCCATTTGGATTGCTTTCAGGATTTAAGGGAAATAGTTTAGAGGACAAGAAAAGCCTTTAAAGAAGAAACTGTTGGGAAATTTGATGACTTCAACTTGAAGCATCGGAGAATAAATCAACGAACCAAAACCAGAAAAATGAAGATCACCAATGAAAGCAACGAACCAAACACCAAACTAGGAATTGGATTTGAAAACGAACACCGATGGCTTGAAGACGATATCGCTATCGTCAAACTATATTTGCCCCCTCTCGAATTGAAATAATGCTTGTAGGGATTAAGGCAAATGGGTTGTAGGATTTAAACAAGCCTTGTAAAGAATTAACACTCAATCATTAAGTGTAATCCTCCAAAACTTGAATTTCTTGTTGTTTTTCGAATGATTTTTGTTCTTGAATATGGCTATGGTGTTTGTATGTTTCAACATGACTATATTGATTACAAACCACCTATATATAGCCAAGAGACATGGTCATACGAAGTGGTACCAAAAAACCCTCCAAAAACCACCAAAAATTTGAACAAAACGGTCAGTAACGGTTCTTTTGGTCTTCTATGCGGTCGCATAGTTCAACACTATGCAACCGCATAGTTCTCTTCATGGCATGGCATGGATTTTAATCCTTGCCTTGGTCTATGCGATCACAGCCAAGTTTGGCCTATGCGGTCGCATAAGGCCTCCAAAATTGATTTTCATTCCACATTATTTAACAACAATTTTTTTATCAACTTTGAACAATATTTTCAACAGTCCCCCACCTGTTCAAAATTGAATACAACCTCATATTCAAAGTATTCAATACTTATGCATAATGATTAGATATCTTTTGATTTGAATCTAACCATAGTATAAATCAAACAAAGTAAAGTTGAAATTAAAGGTAGCATGAAAGCTTTGAACTAATGATTTCTTATGACAATACCAGTAAGAACGCACACACAAGTATCATGTGTTCTCAAGTTCCTCAATCTCACTTAGCGCTAATATGGTCTTGCGCTCTTCCTTTTCAACAAACTTTAAAGAGAGAAACTCTAACTCTCTATTGAGGCATCACCATGTCGATGTTTATCTATGTGAAGTTCTTCTGGTATCTTTGTTACTTTTTTGAGATACTTGTACTTATTACTGAATTTCATTAAGAGCTTAAAGCTCAACCCCCACGTCAGTAACAACTAGCATTATTAACTAGAAGGGTTATTGCGGATTACATAATGCTGAAACTATCTATATATCGAATGACTTGTTACATTTTGAATCCGTGGATTACTTTTGAGTAATGACAGGTAAGGTAGCTATCATTGATGGAATTTTAGTTCAAAAGTTTCAATCTCATTCTATTCGAAGTAGATGTCACTAAATCTCTATTTAAAATTTTAGTTAATGGATCCGTTAAGTTCTCTATTGACTTTACATAATTTAGGGAAATTATTCCACTCTTGATTAATTTCCTTATGTCTTAGACTCATATATCTAGACTTTCCATTATATTTCTCATTGTATATGCTTTTACTAATCTGACTTGAATATCATACATGGTAGAAATCGAAGATGTATTTTTCGATCCCAAGGTATCTCGTAAAGTAGATCCTGAAGCTATTCGCTTCTTTCTTGATTTTTGATAATGTTACTAATTCAGATTCCATAATGGAGTGTGTTATATATGGTTGCTTCTTCGATTTACAAGAAACAGTACCACTTCCAAGAGTAAACACCCAACCAGAAATAGATTTACTTTCAACCGTGTTAGATATCCAACTAGCATCTGTAAATCCTTCCAATACAACCGGGAATTTAGTGATTGCAGACCTAAGTTCTTGGTTTTCTTTAAATATCCAAGAACTCTTCCAATGGCTTTCCAATGATCATTGCTCGGATTACTAGTAAACCTACTAAGTTTACTAATTGCAAACTCTATATCTGGTCTTGTGCATTGAACAACGTACATAAGACTCTCGATAGCACTTGCATACTCTAGTTGAACAATTTCTCTTCCATCATTCTTTATTAGCTTTGAACTTGGATCAAGAGGGGTACTACATTCTTTTATATTCAAATGTTTGAACTTATCTATCACACTCTCTATACAGTATGTTTGACTTAAAGTGATAACCCCCCACTAGTTTTAGTAACTTTGATACACAAAATGGTATCCACTTTTCCAAGATCTTTTATCTTGAATGTGGAAGATAGAAACCTCTTTACGTTCATTTCCCTTCAGGTTGTTCCATATAAACCTCCTCATCGAGGTCCCCATTCAAGAGTGCTATTTTAACATCCATTTGATGAACATTCAAGTCATATATCGAAGCTAATGCGAATAATATCCTAAGTGATGTTATTCTAGCTACTAGTGTATAAGTATCCAAATAGTCTATTCCTTCCTTTCGTTGATAACCTTTAGCTTCTAGACTAGCCTTAAAGTATTAAGAGAATCATCAACATTATACTTTCTCCTAAATACCCATTTACATCCAATAAGTTTGGATCTGAATGGTAAATCGACAAGTTCCCAAGTATTGTTAGACATTATTGAATCCATTTTACTTTTAACTGTATCTTCCAAAATATCTATCACACTCTCGATATAGTATGTTTGACTTAAAGTGATAACCCCCCACTAGTTTTAGTAACTTTGATACACAAAATGGTATTTACTTTTCCAAGATCTTTTATCTTGAATGTGGAAGATAGAAACCTCTTTACGTTCATTTCCCTTCAGGTTGTTCCATAAAAACCTCCTCATCGAGGTCCCCATTCAAGAGTGCTATTTTAACATCCATTTGATGAACATTCAAGTCATATATCGAAGCTAATGCGAATAATATCCTAAGTGATGTTATTCTAGCTACTAGTGTATAAGTATCAAAATAGTCTATTCCTTCCTTTCGTTGATAACCTTTAGCTTCTAGACTAGCCTTAAAGTATTAAGAGAATCATCAACATTATACTTTCTCCCAAATACCCATTTACATCCAATAAGTTTGGATCTGGATGGTAAATCGACAAGTTCCCAAGTATGTTTACTTTTAACTGTATCTTCCAAAAATGATATCTCGAGATTTCATGGCTACTCTATAAGTTTTAGGATCGATTTCCACTTGTAGAACAAAACATTCTTCTAACTTCCTTCTACTAAATAAAAGGAAATAAGTTTAGAGTAAATTTTCATCCGATCCTAAAGTCTTTTCAATTCGAGTTCTTTTACTCTTTCGAGCTGAGAATAATAGGAACACTAGATTCATCTCATCTTTAGAAGATGTTTTATCTTATGTTCCACTAGAGTTGAGAATTTCTTTATTAATTTTCCTTAATTTATTATCTGAAGATAGTGAATTCTCGAATAACTCTACATCACTGGATTCAACAATCAATATGATTTGCTATTGCTAGCATATCCAACAAAGGTACATTTGATACCTCTTGGACCTAACTAAGTCCTGTTAGGGTTCGCGTTCTTACAAAAAATAAGACACCCCCATACTTTGAAATATCCAATGTTTGGTTTTCTTCATTTCCATAATTCGTAAGAGAAACCTTAGTGAATTTAGAAGGAATCCTATTTAGTATCCTACATGTACTCAACAACGCTTCACCTCATAAATTAATTGGCAACTCAGCATAAATCAACATGAAATTAATATTTTCAACTAAAGATATATTTTTTCTTCCAGCCAAGCTATTTTGTTCGAGTGTCCTAGGTTTAGAACATTGATGAACTATGTCTTGTTTTTAGCAAAATGAGTTAAAATCACTAGAAAATACTCACCTCCTCTATCACTTCTTAGAATCTTTATTTTCTTACTTAGGTGATTATCAACTTCATTTTTATAAACCTTAAACATATTAAATGCTTCATGCTTATGCTCCATCAAATAAACATACGTATATCTAGAGTGATCATCAATAAAAGTAATGAAATACCTATTACCACCTCTAGTTAACATACCATTCAATTCACATATGTTAGTAGGAATTAATTCTAAAATATTAGAAGTCCAATTAACAATTTGATATGGCTTTTTAGTCATTTTAGATTCTATACAAGTTTGACATTTAAATGCATCATTTTCATTGTATGAAATTAAGTCACATTTCAACATCCTTTCATAGTACTTTTACCTATGTGACCTAATCTAGCATGCCATAATGAAAATGATTCAACGATATAAGCAACATCCATTTTATTATTAAAAGATTTGTCAACGATACAAAGCTTAACCATTCCTTCACAAGAATCGCCTTTTCCAACAAATTTCCCATTTAAGGATATCATAAGTTTACCGGATTCATAAACACACTTTATGCCTGATTTTCCTAAGAGATTTCCACTAACTAAATTTCTATTCATATCAAGAACATGTAGAACATTTGTCAAGATAACAGTTTTGCCGAAAGTGAAAATGATAACCATATTTCATTTTCCAAATACCTTGGATCGAACCTCGTTACCCATCTGAATCTCTTGTTCTCTATCAACTTCATAATAATTCTTGAATAAGGACTTATCATATGATACATGTGCATACATATCATACCATCAACCGGGAACCTTTCCCTTGATAGCATAGATTTCACTTACGGTGGCCACAATGTTATCTTCTTTGATGGAGTTCACTTTATTTCGGTATCGACATTTTTTTACATAATGTCTAGATTTTCTACACACAAAACAACCACCTTTGGTCTTCTTCTTGGAATTGTTAAAGTTCCTTGAACTCTTTCTTTTGTTAGATATAGTAGAATACTCAGTCTCTTCCACGACATTGGTATTTGAAGTGCCTTCATAAGAATTATCATCCTTATCTCTTATCCTCAACTCTTTCTCAGAACTATGTATTATTTTCTTCCGGTATCCTTTTCAAGTTTTGAAAAGTTTAGCAATGATTGCTCCCACTTGAAAAGTCTCTGAATCTCAATCTTGACCGCCTTAAATATGGATGGCAAAAAAACTCGACAAACCCGATACCCGTAAGGCCCCGTCCCGTTCGGGAAGGGGATTACCTACTTAATCAGGTATTCGGGGTGGGGACGGGGCGAAAAATTTTCCCTCGGGGCGGGGATGGGTAACGGATGCCCTGTCCCACCCCATTTAAATTTTTTTTTAGAATTCAATACTTTAAATAGAAAATTTCACAAAATTTTATTAGTTCTAATATAAAATTGTCTCAATCTAATAAATGAAGGCAATAAATTAAATTATCAAAAATTTTAAAAAAATTAAATGGGGTAGTAAACGCGGCAAGGGCATCGCCCCGCCTTAAACAAGTAATGGGTAGGGACATGGCAAGGAATTGCTTGGCCGGGTGGGGGATGGGAGAGGTTGTCCCAACCCCGCCCCACCCTATTGCCATCCCTAGCCTTCAACTTGTTGAAAAGCACTTGCAATTCACAAATTTGGGGAAGAAGGGGCTAGAAATTTGAAATCGAAGTACCTTGAGATTAAAAATTTATTAGTGCCTTCTTGTTCGGCTTTGACTCTCCAAAGCATTCCAGATTTCCTTTTCCGATGTCGTGTTGTTGTAGAGATCATATAACCGGTCCGATAATGCATTTAAAATGTGAGCATGACATGTGAGTTCATCTTCTTGGCGCTTTATCCTTACGGCTCTCACCGCATTGGTTCCTACCTTTGTTTGTTTCGATAATGGCGCCAATTCTGGATCAAGTAAGTAAAAAATCTTTAACGCTGTAAGTAGAAACTTCAGTTTATCTTTCCATCTTGTGAAATTTGTTCCATCAAAGCGATCCAGCCATACAAAGTCTTGATTTATCAACTTAATCGTCGCCAAAGTGCTTTCATTCTCCATCACAAATTTTTATAGTTTCAGAACGTTAGATAATTTAATGACTTTCACCTGAGGGATTAGAGAATAAAGCAACGAACCAAAACAAAAAAAAATGAAGATCACCAATGAAAGAAAGGAACCAAACATCAAACCAGGAAATGGATTTGAAAACGAACACCGATGGCTAGAACACGATATCGTTGTCCTCAAACTATATTTGCCCCTTCTCGGATTGAAATAATGCTTGTAGGGATTAAGACAAATGATTTGAAGGATTTAAACAAGTTTTATAAAGAATTAACACTCAAGCATTAAGTGTAATTCTCCAAAACTTAAAGAATACTAAAGAAGAATTTGAATATGATGAAGAAAATCTGTTGCTTTTGGAATGATTTTTTTTCTTGAATATGGCTATGGTTTTTTTTTATGTTTTTAACATAATTATAATGATCATAAACCACCTATATATAGCCAAGAGATATGGTCATACGAAGTGGTGACAAANAAGAATTTGAATATGATGAAGAAAATCTGTTGCTTTTGGAATGATTTTTTTTCTTGAATATGGCTATGGTTTTTTTTTATGTTTTTAACATAATTATAATGATCATAAACCACCTATATATAGCCAAGAGATATGGTCATACGAAGTGGTGACAAAAAACTTTCCACAAGCCACAAAATATTTGAACAAAACTGTCACTAACGTCTCTTTTGGCCTTCTAGGCAGTCACATAGTTCAACACTATGCCACCGCATAGTTTTCTTCACGGCAGGGACCTGCCTTGGCCTATGTGATCGCAGCCAAGTTTGGTCTCTGAGGTTGCATAATTTGGCCTCCAAAATTGATTTTCATTCCATATTATTCTACAACTGTTTTTTTATCAACTTTGAACAATATTTTCAACAGAAACACAAAAACACAATTGATTCTTCCAAAACACTTGATGAAAAACTTAAAGAATCTAAATTTGTATTTATAAGAATTGGGATAACTCGTAGATGATACACAATGATGATTTCTTGTGTTTAGAAATGGAAATCTATCACTTATTTATAGATTTCCATCCATACAACTACACGCATGGTTCACACTTTTTAATTTTGCTCTTGTAGATGCATGCCATGTGCATGCATGACCCAAAAGCCCATGCGTGCGCATAGGTTAATTTCTTAGCCCAATGCTCACTTGTTGATTTTAATCGATGACCTATCCTCTATTTTTATTTCTACTATGATTTTGAATAATTATAACAATCCCTCACATGTTAAAAATTACATTGATCACAAATTCAAACTAGCAACACTTATATATAAGGTTTAGATAACTTTCGATTTGAATCTAACTATAGTATAATTTCACAAAGTATCATCAAAATTCTAAGTAGCATGATAGTTTTGAATCAATTATTAGCTGTGATGATATCCGTAAAACCATACACACAAGTATCATGTTTTTTACAAGTTCATCAAATAATATAATTTCGCAAAGTATCATCAAAATTCTAAGTTGCATGATAGTTTTGAATCAATATTTGTTAGTTGTGATGGTATCGGTAAAATCATACACACAAGTATCATGCTTTTTACAAGTTCATCAAACTCGCTCAACGCTATTATGGCCTTGCACTTATCCTATTTGTTAAATTTTTAAGCGAGAAATTTGAACTTTCTATTGAGACGACACCACCTTGAAGTTCACATAGGTGAAGTTTTTTCAATAACTTTGTTACCTTTTCTAGTGACACTTATACCCCGTATTGAATTTCATTATGAGTTTTATAAACTCAACCTCCAACTATAACAAAAAGCACTAACTATTAAGGATAGGATTTTTAATTATATGGTACTGAAACTACCCACTTGTCTAATAACTTGTTTTTACCCTTTAAACTTTGATATGCTTATTTAGTATAGTTAGGTAGGACGTTGGTGGATCTTTAATCAAGGAGTTTCAATCCCATCATTCTTGATGTTGATCTTACTAATTCTCTTATAAGAGGTTTAGTTAGTTAAAATTTCACAAGATTTTACATATGTGAGAGAGATTACTCCATAATTAATTTTATCACGTAGTCATGTCTTAGACTCATATGCCTAGACTTTTTGTTATATATTTCGCTATATGCTTGTGCTAAGGTGGCTTGAATATCACACAAGATAGATATCGGAAAAATATCCTTTGTTCCTAAATGAATTTCATAAAGAAGATTCCTAAGTCGCAAAACCTCTTTCCTTGTTTTGGCTAATGCTACAAACTCAGACTCCATTGTTGAGTTTGTAATGCATGTTTGTTTCTTAGATTCTATGAAATTACATTTCCTCCAAGAGTAAACAACCAATCTGAATTGATTTTTTTTTTCTCCCGAACTAGATATCCAATTAGCACCAATATATCTTTCTAGAATTACTAGGGAACTTTGAATACTGTAGTTTAAGGTTTTTGGGTTTTTTAGTAAGTAACCAAGAACTCTCCCGATGTCATTCCACTGTTTTGAACTTTTTTGCTAGTAAACCTATTTAGTTCACTAACAACAAATAAAACGTCCGATTTTGTGCAATGTACCATGTACATAAGACTTATCAATTGCACTTGCATACTCAATTTGTGTTATTGCTCTTCTATTGTTCTTTACTAATTTAATAATTGGATCCAACTGGTATTCACACTGTTAATATTAAAATATTTGAACTTTTTTTTTAACCCATTCTCAACATAATGTAGTTGGCTTAGTGAATAACCTTCACTATCATTTCTAACTTAGATACTTAAGATAATATCTACTTGTCTAATATCCTTCATTTTGAATGATGAAGATAAATATTTCTTTGTTTCTTTAGTTCTTCCAATTTATTATTAATAATTAACATGCCATCAACATAGACACAAACAAATATAAATTATTATTGTACACTTTAGTATACAAACATTTATCAACCAACTTATGAACAAAATCCTATGACATAATATTATAGTCAAATTTCTCATGCCTTTTTTAGGTTCTTGTTTTAATTAATATGAAGATTTAAATAATTTGCCTACTTTGTGTTCATTTCCTAATAGAACAAACCCTTCAGATTGTTATATAAAGACCTCGTCGTCGAGATTTCTATTTAGGAATGTCGTTTTGACATTCATTTGATGAACATACATATCAAATATAGATGCTAAAGCAAATAAAATATTTATCGAGGTTATTCTAGCTACAAGTGTATATATATCAAAATAGTCCATTTCCCTCTCTTTATAGATATCCTTTAACTATTAAACTAGCTTTATAGGTGTTGAGAGTACTATCGGAGTTATATTTTCTTCTAAATACCCATTTACAACTAATAGGTTTTGATCCTTTTGGTAAATCATTAAGTTACCAAGTGTTACTAGATATCATAGAATTCATCACATTGTTTATTGTATCTTTCCAAAAATACAATCCATAGAAGACAATGCTTCATTATAAGTTTTATAATCAATTTCAATTTGATAAACAAAAGAAATTGTTTTCACAACATTATTTCTATACATGTCAACCAAGTAAACAGAAATAAGTTGGGAGTCTATTTCGTCCGATCCTAAATTTTTTTTGTTCTTTTGCTTCTTCGAGATTTACTCTATTGTTTGATATCATTTCAAGATATTTTTGCTTGTGATCCTTTAGAAATTGGATGTCTTCTTGAGTTCCATTATGTTTCTGAGAAATATATTCTCAAAGAACTCCAAATCACTTGATTTTGTTATTACATTGGATTCTAAGTTTAATAATTGATAGACCTTACTATTTGATGTATATCCTATAAATGCATATTTTATACCACTAGGACCTAATTTGGGTCTTTAAGGATCCTTATTCTTGCAATAAGCAAGACATTCCAACACTTTAAAATATTTTCTGTTTGGTTTCCTTCATTTCCATATTTTATGTGGAGAACTTTATTTATTTTCAAAGGAATCTTATTGACTATACACTGCACCAAAAATGGCCTTTTGCAACACACAAGGCCACATTCGTTGATTAAATGTTGCTAAAGAGGTCTATCGTAACTTTTTAGAAAGTGAATGTCGCTATTGGCTAACATAATTGAGCTTTCAAAACATTTATTTAATAAATGTTGCCAATGTCTCCTTTTGCAACGTTTTATAAATATTGCGAAAAAGTTTAAGTTTTTGCAACTTTTTTGAACGTTGTTGAAATCTGGTTCCATAGCATCGTTCACGCGTGTTGTTAGAATAAAACCTTTTGCAAAGTTTATTGATTGTTGCGAAAAGATTACTTTTTGTAACGTTTTTTAATTGTTGCGAAAAATTTAATTTTTAGCAACATTTTTGGAACTTCGCCAAAAGTATTCTTTTTGCAACAATTTTTTGAATGTTGCGAACAATTTTACCTTTTGCAACATGTATCAAACGTTGTTAAAAATGATCCAACCCGTACCGAAGGAAACACTCATCAGAATCAAATCAGTTTAGACATTAGCCCGAATTTTTGCTTCTTGTCTCGTCTCCGCCTCACTCTTCTCTCATCACTTCCTCTCTTAAAATACTTCTTTCCCTTTACCACAATAAAGCCACCACCTCAACATTTGGGGATGGTTTTATTATCCAAATCACCACCACAAAATATTATAAGCATCACAAGAAGAGGTTTATGTGTGAAAATAAGAACAGGAGCTGAAAGCGAGAGCATAATAATGGAGGAATTGAGTATCAAAGACGTCAATAACCTTAAACCAGTGAATAGTGAAATGGAGAACTTATTTCCTCTTACCGTGTTATGGTTGCCTCTAAATCGATTAAGCCAAATTTTCGCCCTAACCCGCCTATGAGATCTTCGAATTTTCCACCGCCCCAAAAATCAATTCTCGAATTTTAGGGCATTTTCTACGCTCCCATCTCCATCCCTATTTTATGCTGAAGATTTCGATTATAGGGCCCCAAATTTTGATCAGAACCACAATTTGGAGGAGTTAAAGGAAAATGAGGACACTGGAAAAATCTTAGTGAAAGCTTTTTTCCTTTGCACCAGGTTCATTTCTCTTCCGTTGTGTATGTGTATAAATTGGATATAAATTCCTTCTATTTTCAGTTATGGGTACATGCTTGTATAAAATATTGATTTTTTACGTTGCTATAGTTTTACGTTTAATTTTCTTTACTTTATTTTCTTGTATATTGAATAAGCGACGATTAATTATGCTGAAAGTTTACCCCTATAGAGTATCTTGCTGTGTCTTGTCTGCACGCAAGGGTATGAGGTTTATACTTTTTCTCTAGTTCTGGTTTAACTAACTATTATTCATTTGGATATGACCCTGTTGATTTGAGCCTGATGCCTGAACGTAGGACAGAAAAGAGCGAAAATTGGATATGACCCTGCTCTTGATTATGAAATGCAGGTTTATGGTGAAGGTGAAGATTCTAGTTCAAAGGGGAAAAGGGAAAAAGAAGTAATAGAGGATGCACGTGCATGTGCGGAGAGGTTAAGATTCTACGAAGCAGATCTCCAGAAAATTAAGAAAGAGAAGGTACATCTTGCCTCTTGTCTGTTTGATACTCTTAAGCACACATGACTAAGTAGATGTAGTAGAGATGCTTTGCAATAACAAACATGACTAAGTAGACTGGACCATCAGCAAAGCTATTACTTTCCTTATCTGTACTTCTTTTAGGATTACCAGACATGTCATATTTAAGTATTTGTGGTGTGGATTCCTTTTTACTCCTATAAACTTCTATATTCTAAAGCTCATTTCTTCACAGGAAGAGGTAGAACAAAAGCGCCTTGAAGCATTAAAGCTGGAGAGGCAAAAGTGAGTTCCAGTGAGAGGCAGCTCCACATCTGCGAAGTTATCAGTACTCTCATCGCAGATAGCACAAGTTTTGAGCAGGATGATATTGGAGGGTGTACTGCTTCTTCGAGTGAAGGTAATGCCCATTTATCTACCTTCTACATTTCATTCCAATAAAATTTATGATGCACGGTTCTGCTTAATCTCAAACAATTACCTCATTTAATTAGCATAAGCAAGGTTTTTTAGTGTTGTAAAGATGGCATGCATTTAATCTTAAGCATTAGTTGCAACAAATTGCTTTTTTCCAAATGCCTCAGTCCAATATAGCATGTCTCAATATTCTGAAGATAAATTATTATTTCAACAATTAGTTCTTCATGATAAAACCATCAAAATACCACCTTAGTTTCAGTTCTCTGTTATCACCTTCTAAATGTTTGTTTTTTTTGCTCATCAAGCATTCTATTGAAAATGACTGTCCCCATTTCATAGATTTTAGTGCTGAAAGTCTTATATAATATTTCATCCTTTCATCTTTTACTAGATAATTTGCTACCTGCAAAATTTTGGTATTTTTTCAAAATAATTAGAATCTGATTTGCAATTGAGTTATATGGGCAAATAATTTTATGGGTTATCAATTGGTCAGTGACATATGAGGTACTATTGCAACCATTTTACTTTTCATGGATTAAAATTAAATATATGTGGTAAGGTGTATCTTGCAGATATAAATGGATGAATCCATTAGAGAAATATGAAAGTATCACTGAGGATATAATTTGGTGATTAGCTAATGTTCAACTAGAATTGTATAAAACAAAGTTGAACTTTCGTAGCATAAATACTTTTGATTTGCATGCTAATTATACCCTTAATATTTGTGATATGCAGGGAGTAAGATTATTTTTGGGATAGCTAAATTGTTGATCACAGATGCGAACTTCGATATGAATCGAATATTTTGTAATATTTAATCAGCTTTTTTTAAATAGTAGTCTATATTTTTCACATATTGCTATATAATTTTTAGTAGGTTAATGATGTTAGCATTATTTAGATTAACTCTTCATTTCGTCATATTGTATTGAATTATATTCAATATTTTGTTTATTAGAACTATGTAAAATCTGATTACATTTGATTAATGTGTACTATTTTGTTTTGTAATTATTATAGGTTTGTTGGTAATCAAATAAATAAATATTTTGAAAAATTAAATTAATTATACAATTTTTTAAAAAAAAATTGTAAAATGATCCTTGGCAAAGGTTAAAAAAAAGTTGTAAAAAAGAAGGATATAAACATAAGCAACACTCAAAAACGTTGCAAAAAGGTTATGGCAACACTAAAAAAATGTTGTAAAAAAGATTATTCGCAACGTTAAAAAAATGTTACAAAAAAGTTATTGGTAACACTCAAAAAATGTTGTAAAAAAGTTATTAGCAACGTTCAAAAAACGTTGCAAAAAGGTTATTGTCAACATTCAAAAAAGGTTGCAAAAATTTTATTGGCAACACTCAAAAACGTTTCTGTATCCTCTTACTATACGACAATATCGAGGTTTGCAACATGCTCAAAAATCTTTTTTGAACGTTGCAAAAGACTGATTTTGTTGTAGTGTATAAAATGAAATTTGGAATTTATTAACACGGCATTAACCATTTCTACAAAAGTTCTATTTTGTTTTTGTTCTTTATTTTTCCTTTCAGTCAAACCATTTTGTTCAGGTGTACGTGCTAAAGAATATTGGTGTATAATGCAATATAATTCACAAAATATGTTGAATTCAATAGAAAAATATTCTCCACCTGAATTTTTATTTTTCTTCTCAATTGGTTTTCAACATAAATCTTATATATTTTAAACATATTAAAAGCTTCATCTTTAGGTTTTAATAAATATACGGAAGTATACCTTCATTGTCGCCTTTGTATTTTTAATGCTTTCCAATTTTCTTTATTCGAAGTGGTCTTGGTGTAGAAATCCTATAGCTGATGGGATAGAGCATTTAGAAAATGTGTGCGACAAATCAATTCATCTTGTCTTTTTTGCTCGGCCCCGTATTTCTTTGAAATCTTCATCAGATGGTTCAAAAAATGGTGCAAATTTGAATCAAGGACATAAAATTTCTTCAATGCCGTTAATAAGAACTTGTTTGTCTTCTCACCGGGTAAAACTTGGTTCTTCAACTTGATAGTTTCCAAAGTTGTTTTTGTCTCCAAAGCAGTACAATTAGGTTTTTAATTCTTGAAAATATTTTTCTTGAATTGAAGAGAAGATGGAGGATGGAAAACACGATCAAATATGAAGAATAAAATGAGGCCTCAAACATGTATATAATATGCTTTTTCGAAATGATATTTGCTTCCACTTGGATTACCTTTATGATTTTTTGGCAAATAATTTAGAGGATAAGACAAGCCTTTAAGGAAGAAAAAATAGAGCACAAGAAATTCTTCCAAAAAACTTAATGAAAAACTTAAAGAATCTGAACGCATAGTGGAAAAAAAAGTATAATTCAATTCCCACCAAAGATTTTCTTTGTGTTTAGAGAGAAATTGAGTTTAGAATAATACATTTTGTAAATTTTGCAAACTCATTTGTTGATCTTGGAACACAAATAATTGTGATATGTAATCCCCAATTGTCGAATTACCTAGTCTCCAATGAAAATCCATACAGGGAACAATAATTATAGAAAATTAGAGTTTCTCTTTTCTTGTATAGCAAGATAATGAATTGTGTTCTTTTCTAAAATCCTAATGACTTATTAATAAAAGTTCAAGTGGGTTTGACCCGTCTCTTAAACTTAATCCGATCCAATATCTAACTAATCCAATTAATTTAATTCGGTCCATGAATTAATTAATCCAATTAATTAATTCGAACATATTAACAAGCAACCCAATTAATTTATTGTACAACATTTGTTAATTAATTAATTGCAATCTCATTCTTCTAGTTCTCCGTGAATTACTATTTTGATCTAATTTAAATTGATAAATTAAAATACCCCTTTT
Source organism: Fraxinus cuspidata (assembly GCA_903798385.1). NCBI lineage: Eukaryota > Viridiplantae > Streptophyta > Magnoliopsida > Lamiales > Oleaceae > Fraxinus > Fraxinus cuspidata. The sequence goes on from CAIGRP010044853.1 coordinate 22,196, forward strand.
AAATTTATCATCAATTCACATCCGTCATCCCAGATTGACATTTAGCAATGTGTCGGGCAATACATGTGACGAAAAATGTCACATGGTATGATAAAAACCAAACTTATTCGTTTACTGTGAAACTATAATCCATTCATCAAAATGATCTGATCAATTACGAGATATGGATAAGTGTTATTCTCAATTATCGATCATATCTTTACTATTAAGTCAATGTAAGTCGAAAACTCATTTTCGACTTATGAGTTCACATTGACCAATGATTTCATTATTAACTTAATTGAATGAAATGTAGATCTATCTAAGAGTGACGAATCATGTATTGATCATTCACAACTTTGATATAATTCTTAAAATACTCGAGCAATGCCGTATTAACAATCCTTGGCAGCGTATCATTCAATATCACCAAAGTATGACTTCCTCATATAAGGCACTATGATGACCTTAAGTCAAATGACCAATTCCACTACCGAATGTTAGGATTAACCACTAACACTCAGATAGTTATCCATATGGAATCTCCGCAACAAGTCTCATTTTGTTCTATAATAAAACATCCACGTATTCATTTAAGTGTCATCAAACTTTAACTTATGAGGTCAGCTACTTACTTCACAAGTAAGAAATGCCACACATGATGGTGAATCCGTAATAGCAATATCTGTATCTCGTTATTACTCATGACTACTCTATCTCACAATCACAGGTTCCTATGATTAATAAACTACAAAGACTTGAATCTATGGATTCTATTATTTAATTTATTAGAGTATTAATTCAATTAAATAAAATATCTTACCATAAATATGCATTAACTATATATTAAAAGTGTTTATGTCCAAAATTGATTGAACCTAAAGCATAACGCTTACAAATTGTATATATAAGAATTGGGGTAACTCAAAGATGATATAGTATGATGATATCTTGTGTTTAGAAATGAAAATCTATCATTTATTTATAAATTACCATCCATACAGCACGAAAATGTTTCACTTATTCATGAAAAGTTGATGTACAGCACCAGAAAATCAAAGTGTAAAACTAGGGAGTTTCACTACATACGTCTTGGCTGAAGAAAATTGTAGCAGAAAAATCATGCATGGTGGCTTTTCTTTTTTGTTCTTTTTCTTTTTCACGTGTTTTTTTTCTCTAACCATTTTTGATCTGGGTAAAGTTTGAACTTGTATCATGAATGTAGGTCAAGTTGAAGTGGGAATGAAAATTGCTTTCCGAGCAATAAAAACCTGTTCTTTCGTTCGTTTTAAAGTAACAATTTTTAAACGATTTTTAAATTTACTTCTGTTTTGAGATATCAAATTAAATCAAAGTAGACCTTTTGTGGTGTATTTCTTTTGTTTTAGCGATTTATTTAATTATCTTTAATTTTATATATGATCTCATGCTAACAAAACTAAGCTTTATTCCTAATAAATTTTAATTATTTTTTTATCTGTTTTGTTCAATGTCTCTATTATAACTTATGCCACAACACGGGATAAAATGTTTATTTATTGGTCATAATCATATTGTCATATATATGACAGGCTGCTGCAAGCCACCAAATTACAGTGGGTTCGAGTTCCAGAATGCAAGCTACTGGATAATGTCTAATACAGGTGCATAGGTGCCTGATCCCGACTGCAAGACATGGAGCAATGTCCTAAAACAGCTATGCTTTGACTGTGATTCATGTAAAACAACAATACTAGATAATATAAAGAATGAAGATTACAGGCTTTCATTAACTTCTGCATTTTTCTTTTGGTTATCTGTTTACTCTATTAGCTGTCATGCCCTTAGAAACAACCTATCCCGTGAGTACAAGTACTTGCGCTATCCTTGAGCTTGGAACAAACTCTGAATCCAAGAGGTATGTACCCAAAAAAAAAAAAAAAAAGGAAACACACCACTTACTGGTGAAAGAGAAGAGAGAAAGGACCAATTGAATTACCCGCTGGTCCCTGGACACGTTTAGATGCTTCCTTTAGCTGCTCCCAAATACATTTCCTCTTAGATACTACATTTGACATCTTTTATGTCGTCCAAGGCAAAATATATGTTTCTAATTTCTTTTGTCCGAAATTCTGTGAAAATATGAAGGGCGGTTTTTGGTATTCCATTAGTTCACATGACTAGATACTAATGCACAGTATTTTAGTTTCTTTTTCTTGTTTTGATAGTGCCTTGAGCCTACCATGAAAGAAAAGAAGAAGACTGCTTGATGATGTGACATGGATAATATATAGATGCTTGACAGTTTTGCTTCTCTTTTTCTATGCTTATATGCTTGTGTTATTTAATTTCATAAACATGTACTTTAATTGCATAAATAAGGATATAAAAATGATGCCATTTCTTTTCCTTTAGTAACCTCCATAAGTACATTCTTACATAATCTACCAAGTTTATGAGGAGTTCGGTGTGAACTCAGTCGAGTTTATTTATAGGGTGTATTTGAGCCATATTATTTTGGAATAGTAGATTGATCGAGGATGTGTGGTTGAAAAAGAAGGAAACGTTATTGATGTGATATAAAATATTATTTTATAGAAGAACATGTGGTTGAAAAATGATGTGATATAAAATATTATTTTATAGAAGAACATGTGGTTGACAAATGACTAGAAGAATGAAAATGAAAAATTTTAATGTGACTCAAACAGGGACATTATGAAATGATATTTTATATAGTGTTCCGAAAAGGAATGCTTGGGTTAGACCTCCAATCCATACTAGATAAACGTAAAATATTAAACTATGCTAATGAAATTACAGAGAAAATGCAAGACCATTGAGCTCTAGGCCAACTTTTGTGTGTGTCTATATATATATATATATATATATATATATTTATTTATTTTTTTTTTTTTCAAGAATATTAAGATTTATTTAGAAGACATCCCTCAACGGTCCGTACGCAAAACACCACGAAGAGATATAGGTGTATGATTTATAGTAGCATACTCCACAGAATTCTCATGAAGCCTCCTTTGCAAGAAAGCCTGCCGCCGAATTGGCCTCTCGAAAACATGGTTAAGCGTACCATTTAACACACAAAGGAGGGCCATAATTTCATCCCAAATATCTTGAATACGCCATAAGGAGCATGTTCCTTGCCTTTCCCATTGAACAATTACCTTGAAATCTGATTCCACCATAACATTTTTTAAGCCAAGATCTTTATATGGGCGCAACCCATCTTGAAGAGCTCTAACTTCTGCTACCATATTTGTTGTAATCCCATAGTACCATGCAAATCCAGCAATGAATTGACCTTTGGAATCTCGTATTATTCCTCCTCCACCAGCATGACCTAGATTTCCTTTTGCTGTACCATTCACATTTAGTTTCATAATCTCGTTTGATGATTTTCTCCAAGCTACCATTTATACACGTTTTTGTTTAAAACTAGCAATCAGGCAATTTAGTGATTTTAGGCAACGAACATCTCTATCCAAAATTCTCTTCACATTGGAAAGAAGGCCCGCACATTGAGACAAAAATGATGTTACCATCCATATAAATTTCTTCCAATGAATGGTTAATCCTTCCCGACTCGCTTTGCATCTAGTTTTCCATAAAGCCCAATTAATAGCAATCGGTGCAATACCACGTAAAATACCGATATGTGAAGTTGAAGATGCTTTCGACCACCATCGGCTCATCCTATTTTTCCAAGAATGAAAATGCGACAAATCAAGCTTAAGATGAAGTTCAAAATAATCCCATACCTTATTGACCAGATCTCCAGTACAAAGCACATGATCAATAGTCTCTTATGAGGAAGCTGCACAACAAACACATTTAGAAACCAACGGTATCCCAAGAGCTTGAACAACTTCATCCACTGGAATGCAATTTGTTTTTGCTCTCCATGTGACAAAACTCATCCTCTTCGGCACTTTCGAATGCCATAACCACTTCCTCTAATGACACAGTGTACCCTTTTTTCAAATCAGTTCCCGTGCTGATTTAGTAGAAAAAGTCCCATCCTTGCTAGGCAGCCATATATAAGAGTCATATCCTTCACGAATATAAAATCCCAGAATTCTCTATCTCTGTTGCAAATCTCTCCCCAACAAGCTCGCGTAACTGAACACCATTCCAATAGCCATCCACGAAAAGGTCACGAACTTTTAAACTCTGATCCGTTACCGTACGACCTGCATCAACAAGACTCTTCTCGCCCATAATATTGTCATACCAAAAACTAGATGAGCCATCACGAATACGAACCAACGAATTTTATAATATCAATGTCATCACCGACTCCCTTCCAAAATCGAGAATATAAAGGATATGATTTCATATTGAATATAGATTTATTTCTCAAGCATTTGGTTCTAAAGAAATCTGCCCAGATAGATCCTCCTTGTAATAATTTCCAGCCGAATCGCATGAGAAGAGATTTTGGATTTTCCTTAAGTCACGGAACCTTTGTCCACCCTCTTCCACTGGATAGAAAATTTTCCACCACGAAAGCCCATCTCCTTCTTTTTTCTCCATCAGAGGTATTCCGGAGAAAAGAGGAAAAAATACGATTGATTTCTGCGTGTATCCCCTTCGGAAGATTCAAAACCGACGAATTAGCATACTGCAAAGAACATATTTTATCAGAGTAATTTTACCTATAAAGGAAAGAAGTCTTCCTTTCCAGCCGTTAGTTTCTTCTGAAGTTTCTCAATCAAAGGTTCAAACACACGCCTATTTAAACGACCTAAATAGAGTGGTACCCCAAGGTAACAACATGGTAATTCACCTTTTTTGAACCTTGATAAAGTCAACAACTTTCTTCTCCTAGCTACACTGATATGTTTTGAGAAGAAAAATGAGGATTTTTTCGGATTGACCAATTGCTGAGAAATAGCTTCATACTTCTTGATATTCTCCAAAATGTTTCCGACAGATTTTTTACCACCATTAGAAAAGATAAGAAGGTCATTAGCATAAAACAAATGACTAATCACCATACCTCCAGAGAGAAAAGGTTGAACTCGACTATTTCCAATATCTCGGTTTAAAATACGAGATAAAAGTTTCTGTGCCAAAATGAAGAGATGTGGAGATAAAGGATCTCCCTGAAGCAAGCCTTCAGAAGGCTTGAAAAAACCTTTGGTCCCGCCATTAAGCATAACTGAATAATAAGGAGAAGAGATGCAATTATAGATAAGACTTTGCCACTTATCAGAAAAACCAAATTTTTTAGGCACTGTAAGTAGGAAATTCCAGTTCACCCTGTCATAAAGAGGGCCATGTCAATCTTCATAATAATGTTGTCATCCCTAATTTTTTTATGTAATCCGTGAACCATTTCTTGTGCAATAGAAATGTTATAAAACATGCTTCGACCATGAAGAAAAGCAGATTGTTCTCGAGAAATCATATCTTCAAGTAGAGGGGCCATTATACTCACCATAATTTTTGAAATAATCTTATATACAACCGAGCAAAGGCTAATTGGGTTGATTTTGGCAAAACTACTTGGGACTTCAACCTTCGGAATGAGGACAATATTGGTGGCCCCGAGTGCAGTAGGTAAAGGAAATCCTTCAAAGAATTCTATCGTTTCTTTAAGAAGGTCATCCTTGACAACATTCCAAGCATGAATAAAGTAACTAGCACTAAAACCATCCGGTCTTGGGCTACTGTCGCCTGGGATAGACCAAAGTGCCAAACGCACTTCCTCCAGGTTTGGCATTTCACATAAAGAAGTGTTATCTTTTTTAGAGATGATTGGCGATATAAGATCGAGATCATTGTCGTCTAAGGATGTTGAAGACACTGAAAATAGTTCTTGGAAAAAATTAACGGCTCCTTCATGAACCTCTTCCACCGAATTTAGTACCTCCCCATCTTCAAGAACCATGTGATTGATAAATTGACTCTTCTTCTTATCCTTTACACAAGCATGAAAGAACTTTGTATTAGCTTTCCCTTCTTGTAACCATTTAATCCACGACTTTTGTAGCCAAAATGATTCCTTCCATTCCAGCCACTTTACATATTCCTATCTACATTGCAAAAGTTCTGATTCGGCAAGGAATTTTCAAGATGAACCAGTTTTTCCTCTAAAAAAACCATTTCCTGTTCAATTCTCCAAAAACCTCCAAATTCCATTTTCGAAGAGCACATTTAAGGGCTTTAAGCTTGTAACTAATGGCAAAAACTTCTCATGTGAACACCACATTCACAAGAATCTAAACGGCTTTGGGATTTTTTCCACTGTTTGAACCGTGCACTGAATAACCATCGGGTAGTGATCCGAGGATGCTATATCCAAATATGACATAGATACTGAAGGAAATTTTTCTTTAAAACTCTAATTCACCAAAATTCGATCTAAGCAAGCCCAAATAAGATATAAACCTTGTCGACCATTACACCAAGAAAATTTTATACCATCATAAGGTACCTCAAAAAGACCGGAATCATGAATAACAGTGTTGAAATCTTACTTAGCTCTCGATGTAGGAATAATGCCACCAATCTTCTCTTCATTAATACGAATAGAATTGAAATCACCCCTATCAACCATGGATGCACATCCCATTCTACAGTATGCATTAGGTCCCATAGCTCCCTTTTACGTTGTTGGAAGCAACTAGCATAAACTAAGGATGTAAAAACACGAAATTCACCCAAAGAAAGCCATCTCGAAATAATTTGCTCCGAAAAAATAACTTGCTCAAACGCAACATCGTTATCCCAAAACAACCATATTTTACCCCCAATGTTGACATTAGACTTATAATTAGGGAGCCTCAAATGCCTCACCCATCTAGGCATCTTTTGACTTGACACCATAGGTTCAAACAATGCCATACCCAATGGATTAAATTTTCTTCTTAACTTCATTAACTGATCCTTTGATGAAACCATACCCCTAACATTCCACATCAAGGCCTTCATCATTATTAAAATTTTTTGGAACGTGTGGTTGTTCCAAGAACCACCTTTTTTCTATTACTCCCCCTCATTTTTCTTGCTATGACTCATATCCAAATCAGTTTTGTAGTTCAGTATTTGAAGCTAAGGGAGTTATTCTTAATAATCCCCCTCCGAAGCTATTTGATGAGGTATGAAAACATCTTCTTTTACCCCAGCTTCAATGTTATCCACCCAACTTTCCTGAACATCAATATGTGTTCCCAGTGTGACTTCCTCTTGAGCATCATCACATATAACCAGCTATCCAGCCTCAGGGGAATGAGGATGCACACTTGATTGTTCCTCCCTAACCACTAATTCAACAATTTTTTCCAGTTCATTCATCACAATAGCTTCTTGTATCCCTTCTATATCACCCCTAATAATGGCCTGCTTAAGTAAACTATCATTAGAATTTTGATTATTCTCATCTCTCATCAACAAGTTATTTCCTTCAATGTCCCTACTACAAACTCCACAACCAATCTACCATTAATACCAACATCCCCTAAATTTTGAGTATCTAAAGTTTTCTTAGACATTCCATCCTTTACACCAACTTTTTCTTCACAGATAAGTAGACACATCTCTCACAGTTCACAAATAATACAGGATCAGATGGCAGTACCTGATTTCTCTGCAAAATTCCGTTCTGATTTGCTCCATTTTTCTTGTTGTTATTCTGACTTTTATCCTCCAATTCCATAATGTCATCTCTTTCATCCTCCTTTTTCTTCTATGACTTTCTCTGTCTTTTTATATTATGTATAACCAAATTGTGGTCTTTCACTTCCTCTTTGGCCTTTTGTTTTCTACACGTCCTCTCTAAATGTCCCTGGATCCTACACGCGTGACAAAATTCTGGTAGTCTCATAGATGACTTCTTGTGTGGAACAATGCCCCTAGCCAAAACGATTTCAGTGGTGTCTTTGAAATATCTATTTCAACACAAATACGAGTCCCATCGGTACGCGTTGCCCAGGCCGTAAAATTATTTCATTTAAGAAAACAACCAAAGGCACCTCCAATGATACGCAACATAGATTCATGATAGTAAATTCATGGCAAACCAGGAAGAAAAACCCAAACCGGAACCAATGTTGATTCCTTGTCCTCATCGAAATCCTTTGACCAGATCAGCATCCTATATGGAGCACCCTTTATATCAGATGATTTCCTTGCACACACCGTACAAAAATCTTCCTCATTCATTAGTCTAATGAAAACATTTTTTATCTTTTGGATGGTACTAACTGTACAGGCTGCTTTCAGTCCCCAACGAGACTTGATGAATAGGCAGATCTGATCTAAAGAAGGCCTCCTTTTCAAGAACTTCAAAACAACAGAGAAACGAAAAGGGCTTGCCACTTTATCCAATTCATTGTAAAATGAAACCACTTCTCTCCATCCTTCTGCAATGGTTCACAAATATCCACCTCCACCTCCAAGATGGTCCGAGGTTGAGATTGGAGCATAGATGCATATGTCACAGGCACCCTCGCCGCCATGGGAGGTGGCTTCAGGGGAGACCATGTGGCTGTCCTATATCTAGAGAATAATGTGTTTCTTATCTTACAATGAACTCTCCATGCTTTAAAGATTACGAAGATTTCTGTCTTGAATTGTATTTTTTATTTCATTGTTCTCAAACTGATTTTTTTTTTTTAAAAAAAAGAAAAGCCACCATGCATGATTTTTCTGCTATCGTGGCTTTTCTTTTTTAAAAAATCAGTTTGAGAACAATCAAATAACAAATACAATTCAAGATAATAATCTTCAAAATCTTTAAAGCATGGAGAGTTCGTTGTAAGATCAAGATTTTATGAAGTTTGTGTAAGTGTTATGCCCTTGGTCCAATCAACTTTGGACATAAATGCTTTTAATATATATATATATATATATATAATCGTTGCATAGTTATGGCAATATCTATTATTTAATTGAATTAATATTCTAATAAATTATTAATAGAATCCGTAGATTCAAATCT
>CAIGRP010044861.1:0-24280 GCA_903798385.1 Fraxinus cuspidata
GGTTTGACTATATGTCAACAGTATTCAACCCCTTCGAACTTAAACTTAATTCATACAATAACCATCCGCAGAAAAGTAGTCTACCTCAATATGTTAATCCATTTACGAATGAAGGAAATTGGTAATTTATTGGAAGACTATAGATGCATATAATAACCTCACAAGCTGAGTAAGTTGTCATGTAAGGTCCATTACCAACAGCCTTTTGTATGTAATCATCCTCACAACAATCAAATCAGCCCATGTTTTTTGTTCTCACAAAAAGATATGGAGAAAAAAAGCCGTTAGAAGCAAATGAGAAATAGAGTTGGCTCTATGGATTTCAGCAGCAACAGATTAAGCAAATAAGGATTAAGAAAAATAGAAAGAGATAGTTAGTACTCAATAATCCTGATAAAACGAGGAACAAATGGAGAAGTAAAATAAAATCAACATAAAAAAGTTCAATCCAACCATCCGCATCCAAAATATTGCACATACTCCGAAATCAATCCAACCATCCGCTAAACTTTTTTATGATTGAGAGCAAAATCTTCGTCGGCATCAATGAGGAAGACTCGAACACCCTTGGGGAAATCCTTCAACCCCAGTAGATTACTACTACCCGTGCAAGCCATATATAGTTTAGGTACTGGGAAAATATGCAGAAAACAATGTAATAAAAGGATTACTTGTAATCTTGGATAAAATTACAATCAACATTAAACAAACTTGACTGCAAGACTTAGTAGGTAAAATTGTGGTCTGAGATATGGTTGGCCAAAACGACAGAATGAATGTCTACACTTACATGCTATCTGTAGAGACTAATCTCTTGTAGTTTGATTATGTTAGTTAAATTCTCAATTCTGTGAGTAAACTGGAAAAGCCGTTCAAATTGCTGCATTTATGAAATTAATAGAAAAACACATATATGAAGTCAACTGACAACAAAACTACAAGATAAAATTGAATAATTATCCAAAAGCATAACGTACAAAGTACAAAAATCACCAAATATAATCATTTTGAAGATTCATCCTTACATTTCAAAGAAATTTTGAAGTCGAGAATCAAATCTTTGATCCGATATTCGATCCCAGATTTCTTTCAGCTGCTTTTGTTGATGGCGTCGCCGATGATACTCTTTTATTGTATAGGGATATATGTACTAAATTAATAATTAAGTAAATTTTAATAATAAAGTAAAATAAAGTTGGATGACTAATATGAACTTTTTCTGAAACTTGAGTGACTTACCGTCAAAAAGAGAGTGATTAGCAAATAGTCAAGGAATAGCGTCAAGATCACCAAATCTCTCTCTCATCTCAAATCACCGTTCGCAATCTGTCTCCGGAGTTCGCGTACTTCAGACCACGCTCGAGGAACCGATCTATAATCAAATGGAATCTTGATTAGGTTAAATTTTCACTGTCGCCTTTTATATTTTATTTTTTGAAGTATTAATTCTTTTGCTAATTCTTGCTCGTTTATTCGTTTAATCAGATAATCCGGGGTAAGAGAAACTAATAAGTAGTGTATTAAGTGGAAAACTGGAGAATTGTATAGCTAAAATGTAAAACCTAGTATGTATTTTACTTTTGCAGAGTCTCTAGTCAGAAATATTACAAATTAGGATCTTTTTTGGCAAGTTTAATTTTAGAGATAGATTTTTTTTGGAGATCTAAAGAAATATGAGGAATTTTACATTTAGTAGTGAGATTTATAATAGAGAGTCTATTTGACATGTTTGTTTTACAGGGGCTTTGTAAGGTTGCGCCTGTACCGAGAAGCCATTGGATCATATGAAGTGGTTAGTTGGTTCTCTGGGGAGTGATTCAAATGTACAGTCGCTGTTGGATTTTCTTGGATTTTCCTGTCGAATTATCAAGGTTAGTAGCAGTTTCATGATTTTATTTTGTTTTTGATATTGACAATTTTATAATTTTCATTAATTATATATTCTATGTGTATTTAGATGAATGTTATTGAGTATGATTGGATTATGCATTTATCTGGATTTTTTGGGCAGGTGAACACTTGCATAACGGATTCTTTTAATCAAACTTTTGTGATTGCTTTGCATTGGAGTTTTGTAAACTGTTTGGAGGGCTACCATGGCTGAAGAAGATGATTGCATTGAGCTTAAGTTTAGAATCTTTGATGGGACAGATATAGGTTATGGAACCTACTCATCGTCCACTACAACTGATAGTCTTAAGCAAAGGCTTCTGGCTGAGTGGCCTCAAGGTTAATATTCTGCAACTCTAGTGTAATGTGATAATTAGTACTTTTCCTCCCTAAGTAGATGATACATTCTTCAGCTGTTATCTTGTCCATATATTTTTATATTTCGATTGGAGACACATGCCATGACTATTCTTAGGCCTTGCAGCAATGGTAGCTCAAGAACTTCAATATTATTAGAATACCAACTTTTAGCTCATGTGAGGAACATTAAGTCCCTGTTTGGGCTCCATTACAATTAATTTTTAGGGAAAAATGTATTTTAGAATAGTGATTTTCTTAAGAATGTGTGGTTAAAAAAGAAGGAAAAGTTTTGGGTTTACGTATAATATTATTTTATATAATAATGTGTGGTTGAAAAGAAGAAAGAGAAAAATGTATTAAAATTTATATGGAGCCCAAACAAAGGCTATGTAGAATACATAGAAGTTGAGACTTGGATGGATACATTTTCTATCAGCCATTTAATAGAGGAAAGTAGATGATAACTTTTCCTCCAAGAATAGAAGATCCAAACACTGGATTTGGCTAGAAGATGAGCAGATATCACTATGAGGTTGCTTTTTCCAGCAACAAGGAGGCTCAAATGCATGAACAAAGGGTTAAAATATGAGACCCAATGGTACCTAATAGGGCAAAATATGAATGTCTGAAAAAAAACTTTTGTTACATCAAAATACTCTCTCCCACTGGTTGGTAGCTGGTAGAACATATATTTACGAAGTTTGGGTCCTAAGTAGCAGCGTCCTAACAAAATGTAGCCTTTATAAGGACACAGCAGCCTAGCATCACCAAAATTATTACATCAGCGTATAAATAAATGCAAATGATTCCGGATAGATTCTAAGATACTGCTGAATTTATAATCACTAGAATACACCTAATAAGTAATAATTTTAAGGATAATGCTATTTATCACTTGTGACGTAGTGGATCCCATATATCACAATTGGTGGTCAGTTATAATTTTTTATGATCACCATTTGTGGGGGTGTCGCCTCCAATGCCACATAGACTGGTTTTGAACAACACTAGTGATAACTGATAAATAACATTACTGTAATTCAAAACATTAAATCCTGGTTCATTTCTTAACAGTCTCTTTTTACTTCTCTAATCTGTTCTTTAATCTTTCATGCATTAGTTCTCCTAATAGAAAATTTCAGCTCGATGGAAAATCCCAAGCTTAATGTTGTCGGTCCTGAAAAAGGCTTGTGTTGTAGTTTCAATATTTTATGCAACAGTTTCTCCCTATAGAAAATTTAGATTGATGGAATATCCCAAGCTTAATGCTGTGGGTCCTGAACAAGCCTTTTGTAGCAGTTGAAGAGTCGATTGCTATCCAGGGTGGAAATAGTGTAGGTGGTCATACTTGCTGACTTTTGAATTTATGAGGCATTCATGGTTGTCTCAAAATATCTAAGAGATGTCATTAGAACTAATTTGTATAAGACTTGTTCTCCTTGTAGATCACCTGTTTAACATTGAAGAAGGTAACTCAATCAAAGTGGATTTGGTTTTCTATGCCCAACCAGGACATTGAGTATGGCCTTGCAAATACTATCTCTTCCACCTTACAGGATGTTTCAATTTTGTCTCTTTCAGCTCGAGAATGCTTGAATCCATGATGAAATGGTTTTTAAATGAGACCCTTGATGGAACTTAGAAGGGGTAAAATGTGAGATTGAAAAGTAATTTTATATCGCTAAAATATTCTGCCTCCCACTGGTCAGTATAAGTATTTAAATATAAGTTGCATTTTGCCGAAGCTGCTGCTCCCTGACAAAACCCTAATAAGGAATCATTAGCCTAGTGTCATAAAGGTTAATAAACAAAAGCATATACCTATATAATGAAAGTATCTGAAAATATTCTAAGATACTGCTGAATTATAAAATATGGCAACACTCCTAATAAATGAAAAAATAACCATTTCTTTGTTGTCCTGGTAGTCTTTTCTTTGTAAACAACATATGTAAGGTGATTGTTTCAGAATAATTTGTTGAACAGATATGATGATAGAACCTGTTTCTGCAATTTCCTGTGCTGAGCAGCATGTTTCAGGCTAACATATTTGTTGATTGTTTTCTCAATTTTACATGAGATTCTAATTATGCATTTGCATTTATAGATAAATCTGTTATCCCGAAGTCGGTAAATGATATGAAACTTATACATGCTGGAAAATTTTTGGACAAAGGCAAGACACTTGCTGAGTCCAGAATACATGTTGGTGACTTTCCACAAGGAGTCATCACTATGCATGTTGTTATACAGCCTCCTCTTGCAAAAAGGAAGACAGGTGTGTTCATATTCATTGTTTTGTATGTGAATTAGGCAATGTTTTTAAAACACTGCATCCAATTCAATATGAGAAGATTCCTCAAACTATTATTTGCATTTTGTTTACTGCATTATCTGATATGATGTGACTTTGATCCTTTTGTTCAATTGTCGGAAATGTAATCCCTGTGCAAGGAATTTCTTCCCCCTCATGTGGCAAAGTGTGCCAACTGCAAGCGTTTGAAGTTTATTTAGACTGGACTTAATGATCATTTAACCTAGTTTCAAGGTAGCCAAAGTCAAGGTTGAATGAAGTATTTTTGTCCATGATTGGCAGGATGAGTACAGGCATTCTTTCTGTTAATGGTAGTTTTTTGTTATGCTAGAGCACTCAAAATATTTTCTGTTTTTGATCCAAAAGGTCCAGGTCAGGATCTTAAAGATCGAATTAAAACTACTTATAATAAGTCTGGTTGGTAGGTCATTTAAATTTTGGGTTGATAGTTGCAAAGGTTTAGATTTTTGATGTCAGGATATAGTATTTAGAATTTTCAAGAGGGTAGTGCTTGAAATTGGTCAGTTATATCTTGCTGAATATTTGGACAATAATGTGAATTTGGCCATTAGTGCCATCAAATTTAGCATCAGGTATCGAAGTCAATGAGACCCACATTCATCTAGGTTGAAATTGTAAAAAAAAAAATACAAAAGTTACTTCTAAAGGTTTTCAAACCTATTCCACGTGAACTAGTGAAAGTTGCACTTACATCTCTTGTCACTTACCTGATAATTAAAAGTAAGGGAATAAAAGTCACAAAGATAAAGAAACATAGAACAACACAAAAAGCATTCATCAATTTTGAATTAAACCTTTATGTGGCCTCTCTTTCCTAATCCAACTCCAGCAGAAATTCCTCACATCCCGTACTGAAAGTTGCACTTAAGTCTCTTGTCATTCCTGGTCGTGGAAAGCAAGAGAAAACATGCCAAAACAGAAGAATGAAAAAGACACAGAAACTCCTCACACCCCTTACTGAGAGTTGCACTTATCTCTTGTCATCCCTGGTTGTGGAAAGCAAGCAAAAACATGTCAAAACCGTTGAATGAAAAACGGAAAATACAAAAAAATTGGCATTTGATCCAAACCCTACAGTGGTTTTTCAATTCCCCAGTTCTGACAAGGATTTCCCATTTCCCCTAGCATGTTTGGCTAAGCTTATAAAGTGAAAGTTACATTTTGCCAATTATTTGCTTACAAACGTGTTTGGATAGATTACTTTTACGTAAAGCAATTACTTCTTTTAGAAGTAAACTCATACCTTGGTTTCAAAATAAACTTACTTCCATCTTAGAATTGATGTCTTCATAATGGAATTTGAATAGTGAGATTTTGACGAAGTGTCTACATGATCTTGTGTTTTTCATAGCGCTCAACAAATAGGATAGAACCATTTTCTGATGCTGTTCTAGTGAAGGTTCTGAGCTAGGAAGATGGTGATTTAGTGGAATAGGAAATCAATTAAAAGTTGAGAATCAGCATGTATTTGGGCCATCTTTTTGATACGTTGGTTAAATGAAATCCTCTCTTTAAAAATATGATTTTGCATTGTTATTTCCATCTTAGGAGGTAAGTATTGCTTTTCATTTATAAACATTGTGAGAGGATCCAACATACAGCATTCTAATTTGCATTGTCTCGGGTGCAGATAAGAACCAGGAGAAACAAAAGCAGAACTCATGTTCATGCACCATCCTTTAGAACCAAAATCATGCTGTGCAGTAGCATTTCTTTCTGATTGTACCTTTCTGGATGATGTTAGCACACTATCAACATTTGAGACAGCCCCTCTTTGAGAAAAGGAATAAAAAAATCCGATGGGTACCTATAGTTTGGAAGGTTGAATTCTTGTAATTGCTTCTATTTTCGTTGGGATTGCGATCATTTTCTAACACTTGGAATTGAGATGTAAATGGTTGATCCTTTAGGCAATTCCTATTATATACGTGTTAGACATTATTGCTTACTTTACCTAGTTGCCTAGCTGATCAAACTTGATCAATGAATAATGTAGTTTCCTGAAGATGTTTTGTTTGTGTTTGGAAATTGTTAGAATTTGGTTGTATTTATTGGATATGGACTTGAATTCTCATATTTGAAATCATACGATGAGTGGTGGTGGTTTCTTAATTTTGTTTGTAGTGTTTGACTTGAAAGGTAGAGAATTCTCTTTTAAAAGTAGTGTTGAAAGCTTGATACTAATTTGGGCGCTCATGTAGTGTTTCATAGAATTGAGCGATCTTTGAAGAATTAACAATTCCATTGGCGTTATTTTGTGAATTAAAGCCTTAAAATCCAGTGTTTCAGAAGTCGGACCGGCTCGTTCGAAAAAATGGGGAATCGGGACCAAAATCGGTTTTTTTAATTTTTTTAATTTTTTAAAAAATCACCAATTTGATCTCGGTTTGACTTTGGTTCAACCTTTTGATCAAGATTTATCTTTTTTGGGTCGATTTTTAAAACATTGATAAAATCAGGAATGTCAAAAATTACAAATTAATTTCATTCGATAATGCTGCAAATTTGTCATTTTCTTCCCTAATTCTGCTCTTCTAAAATCGATTAAATCCAAAGTTGGAGCATCATCCATGCATTCCATGTATTTTTGTATAGTATGGCATGTAACTTGAAAGGCTTTTGGTTTATATGACCTTGCCATTTAATAGATGCTCAAGTCTAAAATTGATTTTCAACGAGCTGTGTTTACAATCAAGAATCATTTTTAAGTGTTTTATTTTCTTAAAATAAAAATAACAGTATCTCTTAAGTCTTGACATGAAATATAAATCTAGTCAGAAAATATAAATTTTACTGAATTGACATGTTTAAATTTAAGCGGAACTATAGATAATGTCAATTTTTTTACCATTTTTTTTTCCTTTTATGATATTAGCTTAATAGAGTTCCTCTTATATTGCATTTGAAATGACTTCTTTTACGCATTTTTTTAATTTACGTGACACATTTTTGATGCAGTCCACGGAAGCATTGGTGATGTTTTTACCATCCCAAGATCGCCACTCTTCTTCCCCAAGAATTGATTGTAAGTGAAAAATTTTAAAAATAAAATGAATCGCATAATTCAAAAATTGGTTTGTGTTTTGCAGTCAAATTTCCCATTTTTAATTTTAACACAATATGTTACATTGTCTATAAAGACAACTATAACCCCACTATGATGCTACATTCTCCTATCACACATTATTTTCCAATGTAAATACAATGTGTTCCAGCGTATCACAATATGTTACATCGTATGTAATACATTATATTATATTGTCACACAATATTTAACATTCTGAACACGAAACATGAGAATCATTGACACGCGCATATTGACATGAACAAGATTGATAAAAAATAGCATGAAATTTTGATTTTTGACCTTTTTCCATTTGATAGTTATCAACTTGATCAATTGTTTTTGTTGTCAATCCAAGCCTCCGTAGTTTATAATTTCCAAGCGTTCAACATAAACTTCACTCTGTCAACACTTGAAAATTGAGTAATATATATACGAAGCAAAGTGCATTTTACCTGTGAATCATGCTACTTGTTACAGAAAATGTAACACATTATGTAACATTGTAACCACGAGAATATCATTAAGCTAGAATGAATTCGGAGTCATTTTCCGAACTAACTGATTTTGAATACTACAAATGATATCTATATCTTCAATAATGGCTTGTAGAACGATGTTAATGTAAAGTTTCAAGAGTTTTGAGTATTAAAAATATTCTGTCCAAACTTCTTTGTACAATATTGTTGAATTCAACAAACTTGAATAATGCTTCACTCCTCTTTCAAAATACATAGCCAAGTGTAACCAACACCATGACTTAGTGCTAATCATCCGTGTGAACCAGTTCAATCAACCTCGACTTACGATTAGATGAACTCCTGAAAGGAAGACGATGTGATTTTTCGTATTTAGTAAAGCCATTTGTACGGAAAACAGCCACACTTTGGCTTGCAGATGCGTATGTGGCGGAAAATGAGCGGCTAGATTTTTTATTTTTATTTTTTGGTAAAAGATGGTATGAGATGAAGTTAAGTGTAAATTCTGGGATGTACATGTAGCATGCTTACATATTTATTGTTACTTCCTCTATGTGAGATAAAAATTTACGATAAAGCAAGAAAATACACAGATAAAAACTTACGATAAAGTAAGAAAAACGCATTTAACATTGGCGAATTATACTTTTTTTCATTGGATAAAATGCTTTAGGAAATGATAATATACAATACTAGTTCAGTAAAACTCAAAAGTAGTGTATGTACTATTACGTCATGTCATACATTGAATGTTGCATTTAATGTTACTCTCACTCTATTGGTAGTGTACGATAAAACAAGAAACTGTACATGTAACATTGATGAGTTATACTTTTTTCACATTGAAAATGCTAAAAAAATTAGGATTGCCCTATACTAGTTCATAAAAGTTGAGCACTTTCATGTCATATCATAGAGATATATTTATTTACGATAAAGCAGGAAAATATGCATTTAACATTGACGAGTTGTACTTTTTTTCACGTTAAAAAAAATGCTAAGCAAATGATAATATACAATATTAATTCATCAAAACTAATAAGTAATGTCATACATTGCATATTGCATTTAAGGTTCTTTCACTCTATCGGTAATGTACAATAAACAAGAAAACGCACACCTAACATTGATGAGTTATACTTTTTTTTTTTCACGTTGAAAATGCTAAAAATAAAAAATAGAAATAGATCTGTACTATATTTGTTCATAAAAATTGAGCATTCTAGTAATTGTACTTTAATGTCACATCATATATTCCATGCTTATTTATAGTTACTTTCTTTATAAGGGACAAAAATTTACGACAAAGCAAGAAGTATGCATTTAACATTGACGAGTTGTATTTTTTCATGTTAAAAAATGCTAACGGAAATGATAGTATACAATACTAGTTCATTAAAACTGAGAAGTGGTGTATGTACTATTACATCATGTCATACATTGAATGTTGTATTTAAAGTTATTCTCACATTGAATGTTGTATTTAAAGTTATTCTCACTCTATTGGTGGTGTACAATGAAAAAGAAAATGCACACCTAACATCGACGAATTACACTTTTTTTCAGATTGAAAATGCTAATAGAAATTAGGATTGTCCTATACTGGTTCATAATAATTGAGCCTTATAGCAATTGTACTTTGATGTCACATCATACATTCTATGCATATATTTATATTTGCTTCCCTTGTAAGTGATAATATTTACGATAAAGAAAGAAAAGTATGCATAGATAAAAACTTACAATAAAGCACGAAAATACGTATTTAACAATGACGAGTTGTACTTTTTTCACATTAAAATGCTAAAGTAAATGATAATCTATTAAAACTGAGAAGTGATGTATATACTATTACGTCATGTTATACATTGTATGTTGCATTTAAGGTTACTCTCATTCTATGGGTAAGTGTACAGTAAAACAAGAAAGTGGGCACTTAACATTGATTAGTCGTACAATTTTGCACATTGGAAATTCTAAAAGCAATTAGGATTGCCTATAATACTTGAGCACTATAGTATTTGTACTTTGACGACATATCATTCATCCATGCTTACGTTTACAATTACTTCATCCGTAAAGATTAAAACTTACAATAAAACAAGAAAATATGCATCTATCATTGTTTTAGTTGTACATTTTTCATATTAAAAATGCTTAAGCGTATGGTAATATACAATAATAGTGTATGTACTATCAACTCATCTCATATGTTGCATGTTGTTACAATTATCTCACTCTATGGGGAGCACACAATAAACGAGGTAATTATGCACCTAACATTGATGAGTTTTACTTTTCTACGTTGAAAATACTAAAAGAAATTAGGCTGTCCTATACTGGTTCTTAAAATTGAGCACTATAGCCTTTGTACTTTAATGTCATATTGTATATTCCATGCTAACATTTGGCGTTACTTCCTCTATGAGATATAAAAACTTACAATAAAGCAAGAAAAGATACATATAACTTTGATGAATTAGTAATATCTATACTAGTTCATTAAAATCGAGTAATATAATATTTGTAATTTAATCCAACTCTAATTAGAAATTTTAAAAAAAATTACTTAAGCAGAGCTTTTACTTTTTTCTGCTTTGCCAAAAATACTCATGCAGAAGAGAGACAAATTTTCATCTATTATATATCTATGACGCTAAATACGTAATAACAATGCTTTTGTGCAAAATTTGAAATTGAAAACATCCCACCCCAACTCCACCTCGAACAAAAGGTTATGATGATGATGATTTATTTAAGTATGAAATCTTGCTGTGAACAAGGCTAAGAACTAATAGAAGGAAGCTGATATAATTCGGATCTTTAGCCAAAAATTCGACTGCTAAAGTATCTTTTTCATCATAAAATCGCATCTGGATGTAGATAATAGCGTAAAATTCTCCCGTTTGACGCCTATATATACATGTACCGAGAGAGGCAAGAAATTAAGTCGATATACGACAATGTAGATTCTATGTAAGAAAGTCGATACACATGTAAATCAGTATATATATAATAAATGAGTACGTAACCTTCAATAATTGGACTATAAGCCTTACATATCTTGAAAGTATCAAGGCATCTCTGGTCTGCATGCACTCATACTATACTAGTGAAGTGAGTTGCTGCTTCAGCAGCATATTCTGTGAGGCTAGCTTCATTTGGATCCAAGTCTGTTCCTCGGTGGCCTTGTCCATGGTTATGATCAATTACTGCTGCAACCTCCACCGTTGATGAATTCTGCATCTGATCGTGATTTCAGGTGTATGATAGTTGATACACATATATATCATGCAGCTTAATTTCTGGTAGAATTATTTGTTGCCTTTTGTTCTTGTATATGGCATATAAAACCGTCTGCGCTATTCCGGAAAGAAATCCAACAACATATGAAGAAATATGTGTTCTACTTCATACATTTCTTTTAAGAGTTATTATTTTCTGTAATAAAGAAAATAATTCACTCAAAACTTGTCAACATTGTTAGGATTGTGACAAAAATTCTATGTGATTTAAAAGTTTGTTGCATGAAGAAAGCTTGTTTAATCTTGGTTTAGAAGTCTGATTCGATTAGGATAAAATTTTATGGTATTTTGGGAGTTTGATTAAATTAAGAACTTCTTCTTCTTCATCTTGAACTCCACAACTTAGAGATTTGGCTTCTATAAATACTCCACAAGGTATAGACACTTAATAAGGGGAGAAAATGCAAGACTCAAAAGATATTATAACAATTAGATCATTGTTCTATACATTAGAAATGAGAGAGAATTGTTTAGATTGAGATGATTAAATCTTGTAAAACAATTGTTTGTTTCTTGGTATAATAAATTCTCTTATTCCACAATTTTCTTGATTGTTGTGTGATCCATTAAATTTCATATTGTCCATATTTTCGTCTTTAATTATTTGACCGGTTTCTCAACAAGTGATATCAAAACGTTCTTGATTTCGGGTTGGTTCATAACACACACTAAGTAGTCTAAGTTAATCAATAATTAAATATTTAAAATTAAATTAAAATTTTCATCAATTAAGATAGTCGACCGAAGTCAGCATCATTATTGTAGTTGAACTTCTTGATACATGTCGACACATTTGTGCTCTTGATACGATGTGAATATGTAAATAACATGGTAGCAATATTAAGCAATGGAGTCTGTTGCTGCTGCATATTCTGTGAGGCTAGCTTCATTTGGATCCAAGTCTGTTCTTCTGTGGGTTTGTCCATGATTTTGATCAAGGACTTCTCCAATCTCCACCGTTGACGCATACTGCATCTGATCTTGTGCTTTCAGGTCTATGATAGTTGAAATATCTTGCAGCTTAGTTTCTGGTAGAATTATTCGCTGCCCTTTGTTCTTGTAGAAGCCATATAAAACCATCTGTGCTATTCCGAATAAAAATCCAACAACATTCGGACCCTGATTTAAATATACAATGCAAAAAAGAAACAAATATTATTGTTTGGAACAAGCCAAGAGTGGAGCTAGGATTATAGAATTGTGAGGGCAAATTTCAAAAAATTTTAATTGTGGGGGCAAAATTGAAAACTATTAAGAAATATTTTGGAAGTCTTGTACAAAATCGTAGATTTAAAATTTAGTGTGGAACATGTGACCCCACTGTAATTTCGCTCGTGGAACAAGCCCCTACATTAAGGGTTTTAGGCAGAATATTAAACAGAGAAATAACAAAAAGAATTTTGGTGCACGGTCCGAAAGTGATTTGAAGAATTTTACTAAAAATTAACCGAAAACGAGAATGCAAAATATGAATTTGAAGAGTTTATAATGCACTCACAGCTATGTATAAATCCTTGATGAAAAGACCATAGAAGAACCACACGACAGCACATATCGTGAGAAAGAATGAGAGAGGAAGTGGCATGTATTCGACACTCTTTGTCGTTATCACTTGCCTCTGCATAAAATGCATAAAGATTTTTGATTAATATTTGTAAAATTTATTATGAATGAATGGATAGTAAAATAGTTTTTTTTTTTTTACCATAATACTTAGAGGAGCAGCAAAAACACCGACAGAAAAGGTTGAACAAATCCATCCAACAATTGTCACTCTCTGATGCCCTTCTGATAGAAAATATGTGCATCCAATGATCAATCCCAGTGTTCCTATATTGAATAGGACGAGAAGCTTTGTGGTAAAAATCTGCAATGGGAAAATTTGAGTTAGCGAGTCGAACAGAGGGTCAAAATCTTGACTCTTAATTTATTGAAAATAAGGGCTTAGTTTGTAGTTGTATGAAGTGAAAGAGTAGAATTAGCATCAAATTTCAGTTGAATGAATTTGATGAAGAGTTTGAAAATGCCCGAGTTGCTGAAAAAGGATTCATGTGTGCCGACTCCAAATTTATTAGTCGAAAGAGAAAAAAAGCTATCGGACAAAAGTTTAAGGTTATTTAGGATAAGAATAACCTTTGATTTCTTGGTTGCATATACCATGAAGATGGTCAGAAAAACAACTTCGAAGACACAGGCAACACTATTGATGGTTATAAGCATGATCACATTATTCTTCAGAAAAGCGTAATACAAATATAACGTAGCACTGAATAAGGCAACTGAATAAGGAATTGACTGAAAATCTTCCGTCGATTTTTTCTTACAAATCCTGTAAAATGTAGGCCTGAAATCCAAGAAAAATAAAAAAACGTAAAATGTACATGTGTTTTTCGATAGTTTTAATATTAACAACAATTAATAAGAAATCAAACTCTTACACTGGTGCCAATAACACCAAGAAGGACATGATATTTCCTACAAAAAATAATAATAATAATAATTCAAATTAATAAACACAAGATTAGCTAAAATATGTACAGATCTAATTCAGAGGAATTGATTATATATATATATATAAAGATATACCAAGAATTCCAAAAGTGCAAGCCATGTGAGCAGCTGTTACTAGTGCCATTCTTGAAGTGCAGTTCTTGGCACTTCAAGATTATAAGCTGCTTATAATTATGAAAAGTGATTAATTCATTTCGGTGAGCAGATTATATAGGCATCAAAAAGGAAGAAATTCTGGAAGATTAGTTTTAATGGAGTTTGACATTTTGCTTTGAGATGTCGAAATTCTGCTTGCATGAGAATTTCGAGGGTTAAGCTATACGTATGTTGTATTTTGGAATATTTTTCGTCTTCAACTTAAGAATATAGCTGCTTTAGCCATGGCTATATGGATGATGCAATTATGGATGATGCAATTGGAAATATTTCCTTCTAGCTATATTTTCCTTGTACTAACTCTACCCATTTCATATTACAATTTACATGACCTCTTCTAATAAAAGATAACTCTTTTCAGCTGGTTTTAGTGTAACAATTTTTTATGGAAAAACTTTTTGCGAGCCCATACTTTTGTCGTATACGGTTTTTCTATTTTTTATTTTTGTTTCAGTTGTGAGCCCTATGCATGTTTAATGACGCACGATTTGCAACGTCCCAGGCCGTGGTTGCTTCATAAATGATTTTAAAAGATTTTTGCTTTCATTAGTAACTGAGTTGCGTTCATATTATAAATATTCATTGTACTAATAGTTGAATAAAAATAGTATTTAAGCGCCTATTAAGACTTTCTACTACCATAAAAGTACATTTTAGCATATCGATAATATTAAAAGTATAAGAAAAATATTAATTTATCTTTTTTTACATATTTTGTCGTCAACGTCAAGCACGTGATTCTTTTAAGTGTATGGAGTTGTATTGAGCCGTCGACTACATTACATAGTCGTCATGCTTTTTAAGTGTATATATAAATGTATTTTTAACTCTTGTACTTGTATAATCAACACAATTTAAAGAAAGGAACTTCCATCACTGGAAATTTATTCAATTTTCATATATGTGTTAACAAGGATGGAATATTTATAATTTGAGTAAAAGTGTCTGATTAATTTATGGGAAATCACTTAATTTTCCTATATGGCTTGTGTTAGCTGAGCCAGCCGCATGAGAGCTGAGCCGTTTAGAGTTTCGTGAAGAAATTGAATTTGTATTAGGAAAGGAAAAAAAAATGAATGGACGGCCAACGTTTCACACTTTAGAGGATGGAGGGTTGTAATTTGAACGTGGGATGTGGATCCCACACGTCAGTTACGTTTCTTTTTGCCATTTAAACGGCTTGCGTTTTGCTTTTATCATTTATATGGCTTTATTCATGAATGTGCTAAAGGGTGTTTTAGTCATCTCAGGTTGAATTTTGGACTAGCTCAAAACTACCAAGCAATTACTATGAAAATAAAATAAAAATAAATGAACTTTTTTTTTTTTTTTGGAAAATTAATAAGTTTTTACTCTATAAAAAAACTGTTTTTTTGTTGCAACTTGCCTGCCTGAATAAACATATGTAGTGCAAGATTATAGTTAGATAAATTTTGTTCAAGAATATTTAGGAATATTTTTACTTTTAGATTTTTTATTTAATTTAAATTCAGTAAATGTGGAAAAATCTGAATTAAGGGATGCTACAATTCGGTTAATATCGAGTTCTAGGAGCATCTCCAATATATTTAAATTTAAGCTACTATATTTTAAAAAGTCAACTTTTAAAATTATGTTTCAAGAGAGAGTTTTCCTCTTCAAATTTGGAGAGCCAAACTATTTTTTATAATTAAATGCATTCAAAAATATTCGATTTTTAGTGGAGAAAAATTATATAATAATTAGAAAAAAAAAGTTAGTGAAATAAAAGATAGGAAAAACAATCAATATTTTTTGGAAAAAATAAAATAAAATATTAAATATTAAGATCCTGTTGGATTAGTTAAAATATTTTATTCTCTAAATTTATAGAAACTTTTTAAATTGTAAAATATGTTCTTTAAAAATATATAGTTTCTTGAAAATGCTCTAAATTTGACTTGATAGCCGTGCCGATGTCTTCATTAACAAAATTAATGTTAATTGATTGTAAATTGAAAAAGAACTTACAAATTACAATTAGTATGTGAAGTTACTTACAAAAGAAGTTATGGAATTTCCTCGAGGGCACTCCTCTCCTATGGGCTTAAGTTATTAAATGTTTAGATAGTCACGGCTATTTATCAAAATGAAAGAGAGAAGTGAATGCAGAGTGGGGTACATTGGAGAGTTATGTGGATGTTATTTGATTGTAAATTGAAAGTACATCAAAATATGTTATTTAGAAAATTTGTACCGATTTATGTGAATGTTTTTTGATTGTAAATTGAAAGTGCATCAAAATATGTTATTTAGAAAAAAAATGTATAGTTGGTCCCCATCTGATTGCCGACTAGTAAGATGATCTTCAATCTCTAATAATAATAAAGAAATTGTTCTTTGATTATAGTTGTACAATCAGTCCTCATGACAAAATATATTTAATTCATTATTTTGTGGTCTGATATGTTCGACTTTATGAAGTTAAATTTTGTTTTTCAACTTGAGCTATCGCCAAAAATTTGAAGTGAGATATGTTTCAATAGGGCCATGTGACAATTTAACGAAAATTTGAACCGGTTTCACATTAAGGGTTGATTGCTAAAAGATTGGAGACTAATTTGCCCCTTATCAAATATTGATGAGACGAGGCAGATAGAAGCCGAAATTCTACTTCCTCCTTTCCCACCTCCCCTAACAACAACGTATTATTCTAAAAAGTACATGAATTTAAGTAATTATAATTGAGTGAAATTAAGAATTTAAGTCAAACGTAGCTTTATGATTTTGGTTCACGTTTGGCCAAACTTAAATTTACTTTTTTTTTGAAACTAATAAAATTGACAAATTCAAACACGAAAGCAACCTAGTAATGTCTTTTACAACATGAAAATATATTGGAATAGACATTGGGATTTATTTTCACTACCAACAACCTTTTTATGGCCTGACATAAAAGGGGTTTGGTATTTGTGAAAGATTGTGATTCAAACTCGTCTTTTTTGTCTGTTTCAAGGTTTCTTTATTTCAATTGGTTATGGTGACCTCTTTACCTCCAAATTTTCTGTTATTTTCTTGTCAAGTTTATAAATTGTTAGCTTTGAGGTGTATGCCCAGAATTGAAATGCAAATATTCGATACTTAAGGCATCCATACTAACTCTCATAAATTCCTAATTCGAAATGAATGCCCCGTTATAGATGAACTTGTGATTTGTTGTTTTCGCATTAAATTGCTGACACCTAAATATATTAACTCTTGTTTGTAAATGTGAAGACGTCGTTTTAAATGTGATGTCACTTGTAATGTATTGTGTTGTGTTGATGTCTTTCTATTTACTAATAAGATATGGTGAACTGACGTGTCACAAATTTGATTGTATCCAAGATATCTCATCGCACTAGGACAAGAATCCATTCAATTCCGTTTTTTGATTTGCTTCTGGATTTTGTTTTTAAGGTCAAAAGATTGATTTATTTTTCCTCTTTTTGGAGAAAATTCAATAAAATAAGGATGCATTTTGAATAATAATTAAATATGCTGAGTTGAACATAATCAAACAAAATTAAAGAAAAAAAAGTGTGATAAATTACTCTAAACAGTTGAAGAGAAACTGGGCTATTCTTGCCTAGAAAAAGGGCCTACTCAATTTCAAAGGTTAAAGCGTAGAGATGACTTCTGTCAATAGAGGGGGTGCGAGGAACCTTTTGCCCTTCAAAAGTAAACAAAAAAAAAGGCTATTTAATTGGACCATTTAAAAGTAGCCTTGTGATCAATGCAATCCCTATACACTATCGAAGAGAAAGTAAAGTGAGGAGAAGATGGTTAATTTTCGGCAAAAATTCGCATTACCATCGTTTAATTTTAAATTTTGATTAAAGTTTTCAGAATCAGGTCATACTTTTTTATTTTTTTTAAGAAAGAAGAAGATAATAATGGATCTATGTGACCGTCCGTGTACAAGAAAATTGTGGTTTGATTTCTCTCTCATCTTTTATTGTGACCAATATAGAGAAATATGGAAATTAGTTGGCCTACGTTATGACTTCTAAATTTCTAATACAATCTAGTGAAATGACATGCTAGATTTTGCATATTGTAATACCCTATGTTATTTATGACCTCTAATATATTTGTTCATGTCTTTATTTGTTTAAATTATATTTGTGACATCGGGGTTGGTTCCGAGAATTTTGAGATCCTATGCGATTAATGATTATGAGACCTCAATACCATTTTTTACGACTAATATTATCTAACACCACTGATATTACACCACAGTTTAGGTGGCTATATATTATAGTCTCAATGAAAGGTATATTTATGTTATAGTCTCAATGGTATTAATCTTTTTTTTAAGTGTAGAAATACTTAAATATTTAAAAATGACATATTTTTATATTTTAAATGAACGCTTTGTACTATCCAAAAGATACTATAGCGAAATAAAATTATGAAAAAAATGAAGTTAAAATTTTGTTTTAACTAACCCATTCAACGAACCCAAATCAGTTGGTCAATTAACAATACAAACAGCATTGTCGACTTCTGGTACAATGCATTTTGTTGGCCCAAAGGAATGCACTGAAATTAATGTATTGGGCCTGGCTATTATCACACAAAAAAATTTCAAGATGGATCTAGCTATAATTAAATTAGACTTGTGAGCCTTATGTAGTACTATGTTTTTAAGGATACATTTCATAATTAAGAGGTTAAGTACTACATATTTCAAAACTAAGAATATATGTTTCAAATTTTAAAAACCAGATATTAATTAAAATTTATTTATGATTTAATTAATTAATTATATATTTAATTAATTAAATATATTAAGGTCACAAATTTATATAATTTGGTCACAAATTAACGATTTAATTAGTCACATATTATTTTTCTTTCACAAATCAGAAATTTTATATATCACAAATTATTCTACTTTCACAATTCAAAAATTTTATAGGTCACAATTTGTTCATGGGACCCTCTAACTCATCCGTCCACTTCACCCGCCACGTGTTGAGACATCCAAACCGATCCGATGTCTCATGATGAGACATCTGAACTGAAGTCATACAGACGAACTGATACATTGACTCCAAAATAAAAGCACCACTGCCCCTCTCCCAGGAGAACCGATCTCATCCGCCACCGTCTTCACGGCGGATGCAAAGGCCCGAACTCCATATTACATCCCACCAAACCGCTTCACCACGCCCCTGCCAAGATCTTTTGCAAATAAACTCATTCATAGTCACATCCTTGGGTGATTGATGGGACGTGTGGCAGACTACAAACGGTCAACTCAATGCTGTGTCAGAGATCATTTAATGCCCGCCAACCTACCGATTGACAGATTGACACCTACGACAGAACGGTCCAACCGGCATCTGGAGCCACTAGTCCCCTTATCCAACGGTTCTCCTCTTCCATTCACTAGTATAAATACCCCCACACAATGGTAAGAAGTGGGTGGAATCTAAACCTTGCTATCTTAGTCTTAAATGTAAGAGAACCCTTTATTATATTGGCATACTCTAAACTACGTCCCGGTGATCAACTTATCTCCGGGCAATATTTTCCGGTTAACTGAAATACTAATTTGACCGTCGGAGTGCTCGCGGCCGCTTTCATCCCCATCGAAAAGGCCAAAATTGGGTGAAGCAGAGCCGTTGGCCAAAATTACCGAAGCAAACACTTCCAAGTTTCTTTGGAAGAACATTATATGCAGGTTCGGCCTACCCCACTCATTGGTATCAGACAACGGAAAGCAATTCGATAACAAGAAAATCATGAACTTGTGCAACGAGCTAGGAATTAAAAAGCATTTCTCAGCGTCGCATCATCCTCAAGCTAACGGTGAGGTAGAGGCAGTTAATAAAGCTATCAAACTTACACTGAAAAGAAAATTGGATGCCTCTAAGGGAGCATGGGTCGACGAGCTTCCCCAAATCCTCTGGGCCATACGAACCACTTCCAAAACTACCCCTGGGGAAACCCCTTTCTCCATAGCATATGGGGCTGAAGCCTGAGCCTGGTAGAGGTCGGGGTACCGTCGCCCCGTCGCATACACTTTGATGAAGTCACTAACGAGCTGAGGAGGATGGACGTGGATCTCCTCCAAGAAAGAAGGGATGATTCCCAAGTGAAACTCGCTTCCTACCAATGCAAGATGATGCGGTACTACAACGTTAAAGTAAAAAGGTGAATCTTTCGTGTTGGCGACCTGGTACTCAGAAGAGTATTCTCATCGTCAAAGGAGCCAGGGATGAGAACAATGGGGCCAAATTGGGAAGGCCCGGACCGTGTAACTGAGGAGATACAACCCGATACGTACAAAATTGAAAGTCTACGAACATCGAACACCTGATGAAGTATTATCAATAGTCGTGGATGTCGTCTTGTAAATTTCACAAATAAATAAACTCCCATTTCTTTCACAATTAAATCACCTCCACTAAGAATATTCACTTCGTCAGGGGAGGTGCGGGTGCCACTCCTGATTAAGCCAATCAATAGTGTTCTCACACGTTCTTATTCATGAGGTGAAGACGTTCCCAGGGGCTACCTCCACCGAGGACATTCACTTCGTCAGGGGAGACACGGGTGCCACTCCTGACTAAGCGAATCAACTGTGTTCTCACACGTTTAATCATTCGTGAGATAAATTAATGATTCATTTGCTTCTTCCATTTACTTAAGTGGTTAAGCTATGAAGGTGTTTATACTCAATGATTCATTTGTTTTTCCATTTCCTTAAGTGATTGAACTACGAATTTGTCTATACTTGATGATTCATTTGCTTCTTCCATTACCTTAAGTGGTTGAACTATGAATTTGTTTAATCCATTTCCTTAAGTGGTTGAACTATGAATTTGTTTATACTTGATGATTCATTTGCTTCTTCCATTACCTTAAGTGGTTGAACTATGAATTTGTTTACACTTAATGATTCATTTGCTTCTTCCATTTTCTTAAATGGTTGGGACGATACGAAGCGTTTCCTCGAAGATTCACTCAAAGTATTTACCTTACAGTTTCAAACAAAGCAAAAATACTTAGTAAACCAATAATTTCATTAATGAAGAAATGAAAGCCGAAGCCATTACAAGAGAAGAATTAAAACTAAGGATCTACATTGATTATGGCTCCCTCCCCCACTTCTTCAAGAGGAGCTTCCTCCTCTCCAACCTCGGCCTTGGGCCGGCTTCCAGTGGGACTGCCGAACTCTTCCTCAAGGAAAGCAATGTCCAGCCCCGGATGCACCTCCCTCAAGCGAGACATCATCTGTTGGGCGCTCCATGAAGCCCAGTAATTGGCGAAGATGTCATATTCCTTCGTTTGATCAAAGTTATCAATGTAGTTCTGAACCGCCACTTCGCCCACTGGGCCTTCAGAGACTTAGTCTCCTCTTTTTGAGCTTCAGTGAGCATCCTGAGTTCGGCCTTCTCCTTATTTGCTTGTTCCAAGGCTTCTGAGGCAATCCTTTGGTGTTCATTGGACTGGTCGATCCTCTTCGTAAGGGCAGCCACTTGGGAAACCGACTCGTTAAGTTCATTTTTCAAGCGATTCACTTGTATTTTGGCAGAGTCAAGTTTCACTTCGGCCTCAGTCCTCTTCACCTCAACCTCATCTGCCTCGCTCTTCGCCTTTTTAACTTTCTCCTCCCAATTGTCTGAGGCCTTCACCCTTTGTTCTAATTTCTTGTTCCTTTTACGAAGGCCCCGGACCAAATCCTCAGTCGCCACACCAATAGTTAAGGCCCTAGCCATGCAGGCATTATTGGTGGCTAAGAGGTCCTCCACCTCGTAGGAGGTAATATGATATTGCCAGTCCCGGGTCCAATATTTGTTGTGGACTCGAACAGCCGAAGCAGTCTCGGGGGGAGCATCTCCAAAACAGCCTCTGGCAAGTCATCCTCCTTACTCCCTCAAAAATCAGTGGCTTTGGCGCAAGGCGGGGCATTGGCAGACTTCTTCAACCTTTTTCTTCCCGGCTTAGGAGGAGGAACAGAAGAGATATGCATGACCGCCTCTAGAGCGGTGATAGGCACTCCGATCGGAATAGGCAACGAAGAGGAAGGCTTGGCCACTGTCCCAGTTGAAGAGGAGGCCCTAGTTAGGTCTGGTCGTTTCCTCTTGACGAGGGGGACACTTTCCTCTACCTCATCCTCCTCAGGGGCATGCTGGCTCTTGCTTATTGAGCTTGGCCTTTCTGCCTGCTTCTTGTAAGCTGTCGAGTTGGTTTTTAGCATTCTCGCTTCCACCACGCTTCGGCGGATGGTGGCGAAGTCAGGCATCAATGGCTTCTTCTTCAAAAAATGGTCTGTGAAAAGAGAACAATTAGCACCCGTAGCTGCTCGACTAAATACTTATCCGAATTTAAAAATTATCACCTCGACTCGACATTAGCCCGTGAAGAGTGAAACTTGTGTTCTTGTCAATCAGCTCGTCGTAGCTCCGATCATTGATGGGCTGCTGGTAGATATAACTGATAATGTCCCAATCCTCTTCAGCAATCTCGCACCTCGGAAGGGAGCCTGCAAACAATAGAAATATTAAGCCATAAGAAATCGCTTAAGTCAAGTCAGATAGGCAAGATAACTTACTGGCTGTAGAATAAAATGTGGGAACGATGAGGAAAGCCATATGGTCGTTCTCCATGATGTCCCACCTCCCAGCAGCCCAGAACCATGATTTTCGCCACTCCTTTATTGAAGAGGGCAGATCCACCATGAATGGAGAGTGGGACCCCCAAGGGGACAAGTAATACCACCCCTACTCTTGTCACCCCTGGCCACGCTTTTGGGAAAGAAAATGGAGTGTAACACACTAAAAGGCATGTCTACGCCTAGGCTGGCCTGATACTAGAGCATCCAAGACCCTACCATCTGGGATCAGGAGTTTGGATGAAGTTGGGTCGGAGCCAACCCATATGAATGTAGAACTAGCCTAAAGAACGGATGGAATGGGAGTCTAAGGCCCGCCTTAAATAAATTTTCACTTACTGCCACACAACCTGGCCTAGGATAGCAAGCCCGTTCGTTTGGGTCGGGGACGATTAACTCTATATTGTCTGGAATCCTAAAAACCCTTCTACATCTTTCGAAAGTTTCTAAGGTGGCCTTAGACGGACAACTAGAAGCCCCCCACTGAATAGAGGTGTCCATAGGTGGAGCAGGAAATCTCCAAACATTCTCCCCCGACCTGATAGCTTTTCCTATTTCGTTCGAAGAGATGACTATTGGGTCCCTCATGGCCGAACTCTCAACCCCCTTCCTCTCTTCAATAATGGAAGTGTTCCCAGAACGTCCGGAAACCATTCCTGCACAACTTTTTATGAAAAATGGGATGAAGGAAAAGGAAAAATTTACCTAGAGCTTACAGTTCGAAGGGAGGGAATCGCCGAAAATCTCAAATGGGCCGCCGAAGTTGCAAAACCTTCACCAAAATAACTCAAATAACACGGAGAAAGTAGGTGCCTTGAGAGATTTTAACGAAAGTAAAATGATGGAATAAGAAATTATGGCCTTATATAGGCGTTCGCAAATCCACCCCAGCCATCGGATCATCTCAAGTTAATCTGAGCCATCCAGATCCAGGGATCATCATCACCATTGAAATCAAAATTCATAAGCCAACGGCTCAGATGAAACGTTGAACTTCACGCACTGACCCGAACGCGTCACCTTGAACTGAAGCAGCCGTCACCATAATTGCCATTTACGGTCATGGAGGCATGCCTTGGAAGCCAACCACGCCCCCCATGATTACCTTGGGAAGGCACAAAAGCTTTCAAATCATTAGCACGTAGCCCAAGAATGTCCCCACTGACCACCTCGTCCTCCAGCCGGACCAACATTTATCACTTCATCCTCTAGCCTGGACTTCGCTCTGCAGCAACTTTGTTTAAAGTTGCCAACACTTATCACTTCGTCCTCCAGCCGGACTTCGCTCTGCAACTTTATCTAAAGTCACCAACACTTATCACTTCGTCCTCCAGCCAAGACTTCGCTCTGCAACAACTTTGTCTAAAGTCGCCAACACTTATCACTTCGTCCTCCAGCCAGGACTTTGCTCTGCAGCAACTTTGTTTAAAGTTGCCAACACTTATCATTTCATCCTCCAGCCAGGACTTTGTTCTGCAGCAACTTTGTTTAAAGTTGCCAACACTTATCACTTCATTCTCCAGCCAGGGCTTCGCTCTGCAGCAACTTTGTTTA
>CAIGRP010044863.1:0-12985 GCA_903798385.1 Fraxinus cuspidata
TCAAAACATACACTCAAAACACAAAATTCAAAATGAATTCAAAACTTAAAATTGAAAATTGAAACACGAAGGGAACGGCCACTTATTTTTGTCAAACTTGTTTTCAATCATTATAATGAGTTTTTTTTTTTAAATGAATTTTAAAATAGTGATTTTTGTAGAACATGTAGTAAAAAGTGAAAATAAAAAGATTAGAAGTGCATAAAATGGTAAAACGGTAATAATCAATAAATTCAAGGGCAACCCAATTTACACGGTCAACTTTAATTCACCCAAAAAGACAAAGGACCAAGTCAGAGGTTGAAAAAATAGGCATGCCTCCAACGTTAACTTTACAGCTTTAATTAAATTAAATTGCATTTTTTAATAAAAAAGAATTATCTTTTCCAAAATTTCACTATTTTTTAATTATATTTTCAATTTTTTAAATATAATTTATTAAATTTCCCAAGACGGACCTGAAACCATTTACTTAACCATAATTAATACTTTGAATTTTGTAATTTAAATATTGCTTCTTACCTAATTGAATTTTATATATTTAATTTCTCGGGGTTTATTTTATTTTAATTTTGTGAAATATTTTTCTACTTTATTTTCCTTCTCAACTTTTTCTAAGCAAAACCCTAATTTCACTCCTCCTCTCAAAAAATTCCGATTTAAAATTTTGAATTTTTCATTAGTTCACTTAATGCTCTGCAAATGCAGATATCAAGCTTTAAGTTCAAGAAATTACAGTTAGCAGATTCCAACTGTAGCTTTGATGATCTTTGAACATTCAGAGCTGATTTCTAATTTTCAAGATTTATAGAGATTTAAATTGGGTTTTATTTATGAATTTTTTTTTTTTGTGTATTTTACTATTTTTATGAGGATTTAAGTTTTATATAATTTGTTGTTCAAAGTTTTTTGTTTTTTTCTTTTCCAAGTTAGTGCGATCATTTGAGCTAAAATATTTGATTTTTGCTCTTTTTTTTCCTCTGAAGAAGGGTTTAAGATTTTAATTTAGGGTTTAAAGATTTTTCCCCTTATTTCTAGTTGTTTTAGAAAATGGAGGAAAAAGAAGGATTGAATGGTTCTGCAATCTCAGTGAAAGGTGATGAATCTATACAGAACTACAGGGTGGAACCAGGGGTTGAAAACTCTGGCCAATTCAGTGGATCAGCCACCGCTCCTCAACCAGCACCACCTGTCAACGCGGTGGTGCTGCCTGAGCATACTGAGGGGAAGAAGAAGAGGGGAAGGCCAAGGAAGTACGCGGCAGATGGTTCAGTGGTAGCATTGTCACCTATGCCGATATCGGCTTCAATTCCCTTTACCGGAGATTTTTCAGCAGCGTGGAAACCGGGAGCAGTTCGGCCAATCGCCCATTTCAAGAAGAAGCATAAGCTGGAAATGGAAAGTCCAGGTACTGATTTGGCGTTTGTTGCTGTAGGGATTTATTTAGATTTACTGTTGCATGTATATAATTAGAATGTTGTGTAGTCAATCTGTGTGAGTATGATGGAGTCATGTTTAGTATTTATAGCAACTGTATAGAAACTGGATCTACTTATCTGCTTTTCTTTCAGAGGGCGTTCTTGTGTTTTTGGGTCAATTTTAAATGATATTTTACGTGCCAAATGTGGAATTCCGACCCTTACGAAACTGCGACTGGACATTGGGGATTCGTCAATTCTAAGATGATGTACTAGATTCAAGATCTGTCTTTATTCAGAAATTGCAGGATAAAAAAATTGATGCTATATTTGGTAGGGAGCATTTGGACGGCACTAGAGAATATTACGAATAAAAAAAGAAACTAATATTTTGTTCATTAAAATGTAAGTCCTGTTCAATACTGCATATGAAGCATGCACTAAGTGAATAGTGATGACAAGGTAATGTAAAATTTGTTGATCTGATGCCAAAAATGGCTATTTCAGAAGTTAAATACAGTCTTTCATGAATTTCCACTGTAGAGCCTATTTTAACATGATTCATTGTCTCAATTTATGCATGTAACCAAGCGTATTTGGTTTAAAACATAGACCGGTTTATGACCCCAGCCAATAATGCAGAGGAACATGCCATTTACTTGGAGAATTTCAGCATTTGACTCCCGTTAATGTCAAGCTTGAAAATATCATTTTTTTTGTTGTTCGGACCACCTCCATTGGTGCATGGTCAGTAAAGAAATTTACTGTTCTGGCTTAATTGTTGCAGAACTGACAAATAATAAATAATCAACACTCAATGAAAACATCAACAATGATAGTACCTGGGTGAACCAAAGGTTTTGAGGGATAGAATCGAACACAATTGTGATGTTATTGAGAGTTTGGACAGCCAAATAGAAGTTTTTGAAGTACTTATGAAATGATTTCCGAGGAAATGGGGTAGCAATTAAAAATTTCATAAAAATTGTAGGTGCTTGTGTAATTTAGCATGCTTGTGCATTTAACGAACTTTTACATTTGTCCTATCGAATGCCTTGACATTTATCTATATTTGTAGGAGGATCAGTGGCATACTCTGTTGGTGCAAGTTTTACACCCCATGTGATTACTGTTAATGCTGGCGAGGTACTTTTAAGTACAAGTAAATTTGACGATTTCCTTTTCATTCATTTTGATTGACCTAAAACTTATTCTCCATTAATATTTTTTCACGCATCTCTTCAACCTCTGATGCTCGAACTCTCAAAATAGTTGGAGTACTCATGTCGGACACGATACGACATGAGTATGGGTTGGGGATATGTGTCGCATCCTTCAAATTTCAACCAGACACTTCATCGTTTTTGCTTTTTCTTCCTTCTTTTTCTTCTTCTTTTTTTTCCTTTCCCTTTTCTTCTTTCCCACCTTTGCTCTCTATAAACCTAGCGTAGTCGCCGAGAGGGTGGAGAATGCGACGCTAGGTTTTCCCTTCTTTTTCTTCTTCTTTCTTTTTTCTTTCAATTTTCTTCTTTTTTTCCTTCTTTCTCTCTCTATATTGGTGATTTAGGGTTTTGTGTGTATAAAATGAAAATGAGTTTCATATAGTGCTACTTAGTGTTCCAATAAATTCAAATTACAATTAAATTCCTCATTTTCTATTTTATATAATATTTAGTAATTCTCATTATTGAAAACTAAACTCCAAAATTATATTTTATTCATCTTAACCCCTTAAATATCAATTTCCTTCACTGTGACTAATTAATTTTGATCTATTCAAAATGACATCTTGGATTAGGAAAAAATTGAAGTTTGAAAGACGAACCCATATACTCCTGTCCGAAATTTGGACTCTTTTTAGCCATGTCCCCGTATCCTACATTTAAGAAAATAAAACATCCGACACTTAGATAAATATCCGTACCCGAGTTTCGTGCATCATAGTCTTCATCTGAACAAGGCACCAGAGTGCATCCCACAAGTGTGACCTCGGGAAAATTTATATATAAATATATATATATATATATATATATATTTTGATTTATTTATAATTTTGCCCCTATAGACTATAGAGTCTTCAAGCCGAACTAATGTTTTATTACATTTACCTTCAACTTAAATTAAAGGAAGAAACGAGAATTTATGAAATTAAATTATGATATTTTCATTCGGTATCTTATAAGGTGTGGGACATTGAATACAAGTTTCAATATATATTTTAAGCAATTTTCGAATCCGTGCCAAAAGATATTTGATCCATATATTTTGTAATAAATGCATGGTATAAGTTGCAGCAATATTAGGAAGTTGAGATGCATTTCAATTCATACTGTTAATTTTATTGGAACTTCGATTTTTTCGTTTGATTTATTTCTAATGGTCATGTTATGTTTTTGAATCTTGGTTCTTCTCTCATTTTATTAGGATATTACAATGAAGATCATATCTTTTTCTCAACAAGGGTCTCGAGCCATTTGTGTTCTGACAGCAAATGGTGCAATCTCAAATGTTACACTGCGTCAACCTAATTCTTCGGGTGGTACTTTGACCTACGAGGTGGGAGATTTTTTTGTCCATTAGAAATTTCAGAAAATGTGTTTTTGACTTTTGACTTTTGAGTTATTGAATAATAATATTTCTAAATATAAAATGTGTGACTTCTGCAGGGCTGCTTTGAAATACTTTCTTTGATGGGATCATTTATGCTCAGCGAAAATGGGTTGACAAAAACCAGATCTGGTGGAATGAGTGTCTCTCTGGCAGGGCCGGATGGCCGTGTTATGGGGGGAGGAGTTGCTGGCATGTTAGTCGCAGCTGGACCTGTTCAGGTGAAAAATTATTTTGAATAATGCAAATAAGACAGGACTGTGTTAAATATCGACAAAAGACAAGAATTACTTTCATAATAACTTTTTTTTACCTAAAAGGAAAAGAAAATTAACGTATCCAAACATGTATATATTACAGGTTGTGCTAGGAAGCTTTATCCCGGGTCATCAGCAAGAGCAAAAGCCCAAGAAACCAAAATACGAACACATGATAGCTTTTACTGCTAATCCTATTTCTGAAGAAAGATACGAAGGTGCCTACAATGGACCGAAGCCAAATTTGACCTCCTCCACTTCCTTCCATGGAGACAACTCTGCTTCTATGAACTCGATGCACGGCTCGAAGGGCAAGGACCCAGAAAACAATGCCTCACTCCAAGGAGAAGATTCTAGAGAGCATAGCCATGAAATTAGTTGCTGATTGTGTCATTTGTGTTCATCTTGTTTGTATTTTAGCTGTTTTTGTCAGGTATGGAACTTTTAGGCTCTACTTATTTCTGACCCCCTGTTAGAGCGTGGATTAGCTGTATGCTATCACGCTGTTTGACCCAAAGTTTTTTTTTTTTTTTTTCCTTCTTTCCCTTTTAGGACTAGGTTTAGGACTTTGTGGTAGTGTGATTATTCTAAGATACCGTTTTACTCTATCGTGTTGTGTAACTTGATGTAGAATTTTAAATGCATGAAACTGGAATTTATTGTCATTTTTATTTATATTGAAATACAAAACTTCTTTTTCCTATTTGGTCTTCTTTTACTCAAGAGTAAAGTTTATATACTACAATCAGACAGGAAAAAGTGTAGCCTTTTCTTACTGACTTTTGCTGCAATTTTGCTCCACTGATCATTAACTACCCACTGAGTTTAGTTACAAATCAAGCAAAGACCTGAACAAATAATCTAAGCCTGTTTGATCCCTGTTATATAATCTAAAAATGCATTTTGAAATAGTATATTGACGGATAATGTTTGGTTAAAAAATAAGAAAAAGTTTTGAGTTTATGTGTAATATTATTTTATTGAGGAATGTGTGATTGTAAAGAAGAAAGAAAAATGTATTTTGAAAATAACGTGAATAAAAGAATGTGGGTTGGTTGTGGAGCTAAGAAACTGATTTCATCAGGATCCTTCTATCAAAGATTAAAAAGGGAAACCTGCAAACTTAAATGCGACTAACACTTGTTATGTATCAACGTACAACATATTGAACATGTTTGGTATTCATTATGAATATGACTACACAATATAACTTATGAGATTTTTGTTTATTATTATTCTTAAATGTTGTCTAGTAGCATACTTTCCAACTCTACCGAATAAACAAAAGATGCTAAAACTTAGGGGGAAAAAATGAAAAAAGAGAGGAATGAACATTGGTGATTGGACTAAAATAAGTGCTTAATTTTGGTAATTCTTCTCTAAAATTTCCATTAGAATACCCATAGAAGAGACTTAAATTTCATTGACACACCATCAATGGACTAAACAATATGTTTTCAACTTTTCAACCCTCCATCCTCTATTTACTTTCTCAATGAATTCTTCAACTCTTCTTCTCAATTCATCGTCATCATCTTCTTCTTCATCTCGACTTTTTTCTTCATCATTGACCATTGTTATACTGACAGATGAAGCTGCTGCTGCTTCTTCTTCTTCTTCTTCTTCTTTGTTGACAGATGTTATACTGATAGATGATGCTTCATCTTCATCAGTTTCGACCAATTTCTTCGCCTTCATGCATGAAGACGCAGCATATTTCATGTTCGTGGAATCTTTGTCTTCATAGGGAAAAGTACGACAAGGTTTAGGTTTCTCTTCATTATACTGTGAAGCAGACTTGGAACTTCCAACGACTAGAATGGCTATGATTAGATTGCAGAAACAAAAAACAGCATGAGAATTGGAGGCAGCCAGGCAGATCAATTCAAATGTGGAAACAAACATGATGACAAGCAAGATTTCGCAAATCCCGAGATGCCCCGTAAGCGGTCACGTTGGTATCTTTTGGATGCTTTTAGACACTTCCTTTAGCTACTTCCGAAGACCGACTCGAGAGCACGGTTTTGAAAAAAAGACCGAGACCAGATAAGCCGCTTCTATTGGGAGTAAAGGGCATGGAGTAATTTAGGAAGATTTCATTAAATATTAGAGCTTGTTATGAAAATAGAAATGAATTAAGCCTTTTATAGGGTGGCCTCAATGAAAAAGCGTGCAAGGGAAGCTGCTCTTTTAGTATTGGATGATGAGGTGTGCAGTGAAAGCTAATGTGTGTTGACATGTTATGTGATCAGTTTAATGATCCTCTATCTATTGAATGTAATTAATTAATCTTGACCTTTCTCTCCTAACTAAAACTGTGGGGTCTTAGCTGTCATTCATTGTTTAAATTGTTTAATCCCTATTTTATTAAAATACATTTTCCCTTTATTCTTTTTCAACCATACATTATTCAATAAAATAATATTACACATAAATTCAAAACTTTTCATTATTTTTAACCACATTCTCCAACAATTTACTACTCTAAAATACATTTTATACAAAAAATGAGGCTCATGGACAGTTTCTAANAAAAAAAAAAAAAAAAAATCCTGAACCACTTCATCTAAAAATTCAAGCAGTTAAAAGTTATATTAATTAAAATTTAGTATCCAACACGCTCCTCACATGCCGAGCGCAACTCAAAATTTTACCTAGACGGTAACATTATTCATATCAACCACTTTATTTAAAATTTAAAATTGTTAAAAAAATCACTCAAATTTAATCATCAACACGTAGAAATTAAACTATTCATTGGTTTAATGATTTGATCCAAGAAATTACCGTTGGTTGCATATCATAATTAAGCCTTCTGAGTGAAGTATCCAGTGAAAGAGTAGAGAGGTTGAAAGTTAACTGCCTAATCCTCCACCATCTTGGGCAAGCAAGAAGTTTAAACGTGGCAATAATTTTGACAAAATGTGGAGCTGTAACAGAATCCAGAGTCGGGGGTATTTGAAGAAAAATATAGCTACATTTTTTTTTGAAAATCAACCAGATTTTTCAAAAGTGATTTTGGTAATAGGATGAGAGGTTGACTATTCACTCAAACTGGCTAAGATTCTAGTATAACAAACAAATGCATTAAAATTATAAGGGTATCGAATCTACTAACTCAAAAAAAAAAAAAAAAATCTCCAAGTGATGATATGCTTTTTAGGGAAAAAGATTGTCGATTGCCATTGAGAATCTCATTCCTAAAACACAATGGCCCGTTTGATATACCGAACTAGGATAGAAGAAGAGAAGTTTAAATTTTTGTTTATATAGTACTGTCCAATAACGCGTACATATGCACAAAATGCCTATGTAGCGTTCAAAGCAATGGCAGATCCGTGAACAAAGGGCATAATGCTAATCTTGAGATTGACAAGGCTAGTTCCACAAAAATTCATACAGCAATGAAGCAATAATCAAGATCATATAAAGTTAATGCTTCAATTGAACATACATAAAATTAATTATCACAAATTTGTGAGCAAAGACAAACCTGTAACAGACTGGCTAAAAGATGCCATTCATAAATTATTTCACACCATAACACTATCCAATATCTCACCTCCTCTGTTTCTTATTACCAGAAAATTTACTTTTCCCAAAGCCTCTTATATCATCTGTGGTCTCAACTGTGTTTTGCTTCTTCAACCCTTTCTTCCCTCCGAATCCAAACTTGGAATCCCTAAATTCCCTATTCTTCCTTATATCCAATCCTTTCTTCCCCTTTCCGCCACCCTTTTTTGCCTTCCCTCCAGAACCATCTCCATGAGCCACCCCAGGCCTCTTCTTATTCGATCTCTCAAACGCTTTTTCATTTTCAAAATTCAAATCAAAGTCGCCATCTTTATTTCCCCCTGCAAATCCACTCTGCTGCCTCTGCTTTCTCCACTTCTTCACAGATTCTATATCTTCTTCCTCCTGCTTGCCCCTCTCCTTTAGCTTCTGTGCCTGTATCTCTTTAGCTAACTTCTTATTTTCTCTCGCCTTCCTTCTCTCCTCAGCCTCCTCGACCTTTCTTTCTTCACTTAACAGCCGGCTCTTAACTTTCTCCATGTGCTCAGAAGGTCTAAGAAAAGGAAGCCCCATTGACTGAAATTCCACAAAAGCCTGCCTCGTGCCCTCTAGTGCTTGGGTGTAGAAAGCAAGCTCCCGTGTCAAGTCATCATTTACATCCACCTCTTGCTCCCGATCAATATCGATCAAAAGCTTGTGTATCCATTTAACATTGTCAGGCCAGCTTATATCTCCGAGTTTATCAAGCAAGCCATCTTTGTTGTTTACAGCATTCTTTGAAGGTTCAGTTAGTTTCACATCATCTTCTTCTGAATCAGTTTCAGAAACCACAGGATTGGGATTTTCCATCTGTTTGTCATTCGTTGTCACCTCACTTGACATGGTTTTTTTGCAGTGGTGATAAAGCAATCTGCAAAATAAAAATAACAATCAGATTCCTACAGCTAGAGTTCAAAAGCTAACTGTAAGAATGAAGAAGCTGTATACCAATGAAATCACTCAAGAAAAGTGGTAAAATAAACCCACCAGACCTCCCCCTCCTATGCAGGGCACAATTACAAAAACCATAATGCAGCGTTCCCCAAAATAACTGTATGTCCAATTTATTAATCAAATTTCCGTTATAAATTTAATAAACATGAGAACCTGTCCAAGGAGCTCCTTGTTCATTCGTTGCAATGAAATACAGTTTAGTGAGCTAGAACACTGATACACAAAATGAAAATATCCTCTAACCAGAGTCCAGTGAATAAATTTAACGAGAGTAGTGAAGATTTTGTGCTCTGATATCACAACACTTCTCATTCTGATTTTCCCAAATGTGATTATTTTATGTAAAACAGCTTAAAAATATCGAATTTGATATTAATCTATTCTATGGAACAGTTTGTTTCATAATGGAAAGCAGGGTTGCACAAACTCTATCTAATTGATGCCATGAGAAATCGAGAATAAAATTTTTCTCTCTTAAAAACCGATTTCTGGTACCAAGCTTCTCAAGTCTTACTAGTGTGAATAACAAGAATTGAAAATCATGGTACTAGATACTACCTCCG
Organism: Fraxinus cuspidata; assembly: GCA_903798385.1. Lineage (NCBI taxonomy): Eukaryota > Viridiplantae > Streptophyta > Magnoliopsida > Lamiales > Oleaceae > Fraxinus > Fraxinus cuspidata. The sequence goes on from CAIGRP010044863.1 coordinate 9,352, forward strand.
TTCCATAAAAATAAACTTCGTGTATCCTAAATTATATGCCACTTTCCTTATTGAAAGTACATATATTTTTTAGTTTTCTAATATGTGGTCAACAAATATAAACTAATCATACTTAAATCATTATTTAATGTATGAGTATATTAAGAAAAATGTAAGAAAAATTTATATTTCCAACTATATTAATAAGATTTTCTTAATCCGTGTAAAAATAGAAACAAATCTATCTTTATTGAACAGAGGTAGTATAAGTTTTAACAAGAATTGAAAAGCATGGTACCAGTAATCAGTTTGTGATAAAGAAACAAGTATTTTATTTTCCAGACATCAATTAAACGGAGTTTCCACAGCCCCGTTGTCGTTTATAAAACAAAGTGTTAGTTAGAATAGATCAAAAACAGGTGCTAAATAAGTAGGTTTTTTACTTAAAAATAAGAAAAGTAACATACCAAATCATGCTTAGAAACAAAAAGTTACACAACTTTAAGCTTAGCCAAACACGCTCTTATTTGTATATATTACTGACTTGCTAGAAATGTACTTTCGGAAATATCATAGAATTGCGTACTACAGGACTTTTCTTTCTAGCATGACAAGTTCATAAATATATATGTGTGTGTGTGTGTGTTTTCATCTTATTGAACCTAAAAACAAAAATAAAAACTTAATTAATCAGGAAAACATGATTGACGACAAAAAATGAACATTCACAAACATAAAAAATCCCATCAAATTAATGATTGATTTTTCAAAAAAATTAGTTTATTATCAACTGGAACCCAAAAAGAAAAGCATAAAAAACTCATGTCACAGATAAACTACGCAGCAAACAAATTATTTCAATAGCTCAAATGGTTGAATTGAAGTTCATCTAAGATTGAAAATCAATTAAATTAAAAACATGACGAGAAGAATGAAAAAAAAAAAGAAGCTTTTTTACTTATTTCTTGAACACCCCCAAATAATAAATAATCTGACACGAAAATATCTTATGCGATTTGATTATAATGTAATATCAGTATAAAAAGGAGTAGAAGAATGATACGTTCCAGGAAAGAGATTGTACTACCTGCTGAAGGAGGCACTGCGTATTGGAGAGAGACTTTAGGGATTTTAGGGTTTTAAGAAAAGAGATGAAACAGAGACTAGCAGAGGCTTAAAAAGAGGAAGGAAAAAGCGAGATAATTATCCAATAATCAGCAAACTTAGGTTTACGATTGCTCACAATACCTTTTAATATGTCAGTTTTTATCACTGAACTAAAATGTCGAACATCAGTCACAGAAATCAATTTCATTTCATGTTTTTAACAGTATAGCTGATGTGACAAACGAATTTCACGATTGACACCCCATCACCGCTATATTTTCAATCACGAAGCAAGACACAATGTACGTCGGGAAGAGTTTACCATACATTCACATACATATTTTATTACTTAATAATTTAAACTAGTCGAGTTTTGACCACTAAACTTCTCAAAGTAATTTCGAGATGATATGAAAACATGTGTTTTGTTTATTTTTTGTGTTTAATTTTGTATTATTATGTGTTTAGAAAATTATTTTCAAACTGAATATTTTATGAATTATTTCCTGATGTATTATTAGATGTTATTACATTTGTCATGTTGAATGGAAGAAGTCGAAAATTCATGTGTTTTTGAAATTATATTGCAATTCATTAAAAGTTTATTATGTTTTAATGTTTGCTTGGAGATATATTTGTTTATATTTTCGAGTTTCATAAAATACTCAAAGAATAACATATTTTTATATTGTCGGTGCTATTAATGTAGGATGATCTTCTACACCTTGAATGAAAGAAGATGTTTGAAAAATGGCGTAACGTTCCAATAGTTATGAACGAAGGAAATCACCTTAAGTGAAATCGAATCAAAGTATAATTGTCCAGTAAGTAAAACTCTCAGTAGGGAATGATGATCGAGTTTTATTTGATTGTGTGTCGTATTATATTCTATCAGCGAAATAATTCAATAAAATGTTCAACCTGTAAAGAACATAGCAACGCAAGATTAAACACAGAAAAAATAAAATAATTCCCACATTTTCATATCATCTCAACGTCATTTTGAGAAGTTTAGTGACCAAAATTCAATCAATTTAAAGTATAGTGAACAATCAAAGATACTTGCTAAAATATAGCCTCCCTTCAAAAAATGTCTTGCTTACTTGAACCGTCCATCTTTCGTAATAGGACATCCAACGGTGATGGCGTGCTAGTTGTGACATTTGTCTGCCATATCAACTATTTCGTTAGAGACGCGAAATAGAAGTGATTCCAATGAGTAATGTCCAACGCCTTGAGAAGTTTAGTGGCCAAAAATCAATATCTTAAAGTATAATGAGCAATAAAAAAAGTCAACCTAAGTTTAATGATTTTAATAGCAAGTTAAATAAACGATTTTAGATAAATATAAGGGTTGTTTGAGGTCCTTATTTTTAGAACAATAAATTTTGTAATTAGTGATTTTTTGAGGAATGTTTGATTAAAAAATAAAAAAAATGAATTTATATATATAATTATTTTATTGAGAGAATATGTAGTTGAAAATGAATTTGTGGAAAGATGAAACTCAAACGGAGGTTAAATAGTTCTATATCTTGTTGAAAAATAGATTAAATTAAATGTATAAAATTAATGTTAATAGTTTATCACTTCTAATATTCGAAGTCAATTTTTCGACATTTTAGCGATCTAGATAGGGCTAGAAATATGGATGAGAAATCTGTCAAATTATGAACACTATCTGCGTTACTTCATTAGCCCTGAAACTGGCCCAGAGAGAATTTGAAAGCTTCGATTTAAGGTTGAATTTTGTTATTTCTTAATTTTAAATATTATCCTTCGTAGAATTTATGTTTTTGCTTGTTTGAAAATACTATTTTTATATCATTAAAATCATAATTTGAATTCATAAAAAGTGATTTGTTTGGTATTAGAAAGTAAAATAGTTTAATTTAACTTGAAATTTTATCGACCATTTTAGAAACTGAATTGAAAATAGACCAAAAACTGCTAAAATCGAATCATGCTAATCCCTAATACGGAGTTTAAAGTTGCATGAATATCTCGACAGATGAGTATTGAGTTTAAAGTGAGTGGGAGGCATACGGAAGTCAGGTTGGAAGAGGATCTTCGACAAATAAGTATTGAGATGGGATGCAATTAGCCCACAACGAAACAAGAATACAGCTTACGACTTTCGCAGAAGTGTAAAAATAAAATGAAAAACAGAGACAAGCCCGATAAAAAGTTCTCAAAGTCAAATCCACAAAATTGGAGGTGACACTAAAACTGACCTTGGATCAGCAAAACAAAACTAAGAGAGGTTCAATGTCCAGATCAGAAGATGTGGTATCTTGTAATCTTGCTGTCACTTTAGTACTTTACACCTACCACCTCGACATCGAAAACCAGCCATGAGTTTGGTGGTATGGCTCCACCAGCCCCTTTGGCTGCGTAACTGCATTTTGCAAACCATATAGTTAGTGATTGTTGGATTAGAATATGTTGGAATTAATTGATTTAATTGGGTGAGAAATCATTAAATGTGATATTTAATGATATGGGCCATTGCAATTAATTTGGATAAATTTGAAAAGTCTCCAATAGA